>SKCR01033174.1:0-105954 GCA_019454045.1 Zanthoxylum bungeanum
CCAATGTAAGCTAGACTCTGTTACTAGGGCGTTTCTTGGTAGTTTGACAGGAGAGTGATGCATGATGGTTTTTTCGCAACAGATATTGTTTTGAGAAAGATGGAAGAAAGGTTCACTTGTTCCGTTGACGCCACGAGAAGTCTTTGAAGATCAAATGAAGCTACAGGCTTCCACAATGCACACACCCGCGGGCGAGATCGAGGATGAGAGTCGAGGGGATGAGGTTAACAATTCCAGGGGAGTGAGCGAGAGAAACATTGAGCATGCACAAAATAATGAAAGTATGGGCAGAATGAAAAATAGTTTCTTTGCTAAAGAGGGAGAATTGAGGAGAGAGTATGCCATGAATAAAGTGATGATCCTCCTCATGTATAGAGAAACTCTTCTGAGTTCTGATGACACTAACCCTAACACTATTTTGCCTAGTGTGTTTACTTCTTTATTGCAGGATTATAGTGATGTGTTTGCGGAGGAGATCCCACATGGTTTACCACCAATTCGTGGTATTGAGCATCAGATCGATTTCATCCCAGGGGCGGTCATTCCTAACCGACCAGCTTACCGCAGCAACCCTAAGGAAACTAAGGAGCTCCAAAAGCAAGTGGAGGAGTTGATGAGCAAAGGGTACGTATGAGAGAGCATAAATCTGTGCGCAGTTCCAGTCCTGTTAGTCCCAAAGAAAGATAGTACATGGAGAATGTGCGTGGATTGTCGAGCAGTCAACAATATCACTGTAAAGTATCGCCACTATATCCCTAGATTAGATGATATATTGGATGAATTATATGGCTCTTGTATTTTTCAAAAATTGACCTTAAAAGTGGGTATCATCAAATTAGGATGCGGGAAGGGGATGAATGGAGGACTGCCTTTAAAACAAAATATGGGTTATATGAGTGGCTTGTGATGCCATTTGGGCTTACAAATGCCCCCAACACCTTTATGCGTCTAATGAATCATGTTTTGCGTGCCTTTTTGGGTAAATTTGTAGCCGTATATTTTGATGATATTTTAGTGTACATCAAGAATTTAGAAGAGCATGTAGGATATGTGCAAGCTGTGTTTGATGTTTTGAGGAAAGAATTATTGAATGCACACCTTAAAAAATGTGATTTTGGCATGGAAAAAAGTGATATTTCTAGGGTATGTCATTAGTGCTCAAGGAATTGAGGTTGATGAAAACAAGGTCAAGGCCATTCATGAGTGGCCTACACCTAAGAGCATCACTGAGGTTAGGAGTTTCCATGGACTAGCCAGTTTCTATAGGAGGTTTGTAAAAGAATTTAGCACTATCGCTACACCACTTACTGAAGTCGTACAGAAAAATATTGGTTTCCATTGGGGGGAGGAACAAGAGAATGCCTATAAACTTCTTAAAGATCGATTATGTTCTACTCATGTTTTAGCCTTACCTAACTTTAACCAAACTTTTGAGATTAAGTGTGATGCTTTAGGTGTCGGTATTGGGGCAGTACTTATGCAGGAACGACGTCCTATAGCGTTTTTCACTGAAAAGCTCAACGGTGCAGCACTGCGTTACCCAACTTACGACAAAGCGTTTTATGCCCTAGTCAGAGCGCTGGAAACTTGGAATCATTACCTCTGGCCAAAAGAGTTCGTGATTCACACTGACCATGAATCTTTGCGGCATATCAAGAGTCAAGGAAAACTTAACAAACGGTATGCAAAATGAATGGAGTTCGTGGAGACCTTCCCATATGTCATTTGATATAAGCAAGGTAAAGATAATGTGGTTGCTGGTGCACTTTCACGCAGGTATGTTTTACTTACATTATTGAGTTCTAAGTTTCTTGGTTTTGACTTTATCAAAAATTTGTATACAAGTGATCATGACTTCTCTGAGATCTACATTGCATGTGACAAATGTTGGGTTTCTACGGTCCCGAGGATCGATTTAAAGCGATGAAACATACATGTGAATACACGAAGAAGTTACGGAATACTTACATCGATCGGTTGAGGCGATGCGGTGAAGAAAAAAATTCTTCAAGCTCCCTTCTAGAGTGCTCTCGGCAAGGTGCAGTTTTTGGCTCCTCAAATTCGGCAATGGTGATTCCTCCAAGCTCCAAGCTTTGTGTGAATTCCTTGCCCACGGGTGGGTTTCCCTATCACCTTCGCAAGACTCTAAAGTGTGCTAGCACTCTTGATTTTTGCCACAAAAATCGCTAGGTTTGCTTCTCCTTGCTCCCGGCAGTGGCCAAAAACCAGAAGAAGAAAACAGCCCATTTGGGCGTGAAGGAGAGAAGAGAGAGGAGAGAAATTGTTAAGTGTTTTTTTTGTTGTTGGAAATTAAGTGTATCTAATACAAAAAATCAAAAGTCAAAATACCAAATAATAAAGAAATGAAAATGTCTTTCAAGCCATCAAAAGCTTTCCAACAACTCACATCAATCACTCAATCAATGACTAGTTGTCACATCACTCAAAGTGACAAGTGATTTGACGCTTGATGTGACTTGTGGGCCGCACTCAAATTCGAAATGCGAATGCGCCCGCAAACACTCCCGGGCTCGGGTTTGCTAATTCCAATTAACGAATTTTCCGTTACGACGTAATTAAATAATTATGCCTAGCAAAATCATTATCCACGTCGCTTACGAATTAATTCTAAATTAACTCGTTCGCCCGAATCAAATTCTAAATCTAATTCCGCGTCGAAATCCAATTTCGTATAATATATCGAATATATTATTTTATCGATTAATTCCAAATTAATCGTTTTCTCTCTTTTATTAATATTTTATCCCAAATAAAATATCTCCGTAATAATCCCAGATTAATTTTTCTCTCTCATCTAATTAATCCCAGATTAATTAAGTGCGAGTCATACGTCATCGGTGAATCTTCGGGAAGTGACCCATGAGATCCCCAGATATATTGGCAGTAAATTCGGTCGTCGGACTATCCGAACACGTACGTACCTAGTACTACGTTTGTACCGATTTACAAGACAATGTTGGCTTCTAGCAAAGCGCCATGCCTACCCAATTCTCCAGAAATATCCTTACAAGAATATGTGATCTATATCAGGCGTAGTATACATAGTATTGCGTATCTCGATCCAGTATCGGATGTCACGTGCAATGCCTGGGACTGGAAATGTGTTTGTCCCATACGAAGCACATATCGGATCTCTGATAACTAATCTCTATAATCGGATAAACATGACCTAGTCATAATATCCCGATAGCTGCAGCATATAAGAGAACCAGTTCCGTATCCTACGTGATCATCATCTCTACTATTACTGGAGTGATACTTCCATCTCGACATCACACCCAATATAATACGATTCTCAATATACCCAAAAGAGGCGTACACAGAACCTGTTAAAGCCTTGGATGACCAAAACCAAAGTACATTGATTGTCGCAAGTATTAGCGGTGCAAGTCTTAGGTTAAGACCAAATACACCTACCCTGATTCGGACTTCCACAGACACATAGTAATACTACCATGGAATTCCGAGGGGTCTATCCAGAGCGAAGCTATTTTCCGTACCATCGGTAAAACACAACCTCCTACTACACTTGCATGAGTATCCTATACCCAAATATATGAAAACTATGTCGTTATGCCCTCACAACGCGCACAAGTGTAATACTAGTCTATTCCGCATTATTGATGTCCAATCTCGATAATACTACGACTAGGGATATTTAATGATTAAACCTTTATGGATTGATACTGTCTCATATCATCTCAATCCATGAACTAATCATATGGACCTTTCATCATTTATACATCTTGGTGATCTAATCACAAATGATAAAAGAGCAATTTTCTTTGTCACATAGTTAATTTGTACAACAACACCATGATCTGTACAAATAGTGACGCTATGGGTCATAACTGTCCAACAACAAATGTGCTTATGGTAAATTTTACAGACAAGATGATTTTTTTATTTAAAGAGAATAAATAATGTGTGCCTAGTTGTTCTATGCGTGAATTATTGGTCCATGAAGCACATAGTGGGGGTCTTATGGGTCATTTTGGTGTTACGAAAATATTGGATATCTTGCATGAACATTTTTATTGGCCTAAAATGAAGAAGCATGTCATACGCATTTGTACTGGTTGCATTACTTGTAGGAAAGCAAAATCTAAAGTTCAACCACATGAGCTTTATACACCTTTACCTGTTCCTCAGGCACCGTGGGTAGATATTTCCATGGACTTTGTGTTAGGATTACCTAGATCTAGGAAGGGTCGGGACTCTATTTTTGTTGTAGTTGACCGTTTTAGCAAGATGGCACACTTTATTGCATGTCACAAATCAGACGATGCCACACACATTGCTGATTTATTTTTTAGTGAGGTTGTTCGCTTACATGGAGTACCTCGGAGTATAGTATCAGACAGGGATGCGAAGTTTTTAAGTCATTTTTGGAAAATTTTATGGGGTAGGCTGGGTACTAAACTATTATTTTCCACCACTTGTCACCCACAGACTGACGGTCAAACTGAAGTCGTTAACAGGACCATGTCCCAACTATTACGTACTGTCATTTCTAAGAATTTGAAGACATGGGAAGAATGTTTACCTTTCATTGAGTTTGCTTATAATCGTAGTATTCATACCACTACTTCTTCTATTCTCCTTTTGAAATTGTGTATGGATTTAACCCACTAACACCTTTGGATTTATTGCCTTTGCCCGTTGATGAGAGGGTGAGCCTGGATGGTAAGCACAAGGCCGACTTGGTCAAGTCCATACATGAGAAAGCATGAAAACACATTGAAAAGAAGAATGAACAATATGCCTCGCATGCCAATAAGGGTAAACGTCATGTCTCTTTCGAACCCGGTGATTGGGTTTGGGTACACATGTGAAAAGAGCGCTTCCCAAAGCAACGACAATCCAAACTCCAACCTAGAGGCGATGGCCCATTTCAGATTCTTGAGAAAATCAATGACAATACCTACAAAGTGGTATTGCCAGGTGAGTATAATGTTTCTGCGTCATTTAATGTTTCTGATCTTTCTTTGTTTGATGCAAATTCGAGGTCGAATCCTTTCGAGGAGAGGGGGAATGATGAGGCCCAGGATGCAGCCGCCCAGGATGCAGCCCATGATGGACAGACCGCCACAGTACAAGTTCCAGAAGGTCCAATCATGCGGTCTCGAGCTAAGAAGATTCAGGAAGTTTTATCATGGATTCATACAGAAGATGGTATCTGACTATTCCCGTACTTCTACTTCATTGAGTATGGCTTGATGCTGGACGAACCTAAGATGGTGAATCTTATTCAGGCCGCGGAGCAACGAGTTACTTAGGCTTATTATAGTTATTTGGCATTTGTTATTCTTTTATTTAGGGCTTGACTTTTGTTTTATATCGGCTCGTTATTACGTTTGACTATTTTCTTTAGATTATTATTTTATGTTTGGGAATTAGGTTAAGCGTGCAAGGGTTTGCATGTGGGGATAGCTTAGCTTAGTTTTAGGATACACGTCTGTTGGTGTGTGGGTAGTTTCGTTTTATCCTTGTGGGTTAGGGTTTTGGTTGCAACCTTCTTATAAAAGGCTAACTCTTTGGTTATGTTTTACAACTCTCTTTTCAATAAAATATTTTATCAATTTGTGAGCATTGAGATCCTCAATTTGTTCTCACTAGTTTTGGCTTATCAAAGGACTGTTAACCCTTTGTGGCTCCCATATTATCACTCTAGGTTTCTGTTGCTTGTTTTTCAGAGGTTTAGAGTTTTTATCCGAACTGTCTTGGTATTTCTTGGGAATGATTTCAATCTTGTGTGGGTTTTTCTGGCTCCGCTCCAGGCAGGTTCTCATCAATTTTTGTCCATAAATTCACCATTACACATCTTTTCCACTACTTGTCTACCTTGGGGTGTTAAACCCTCGTAGAGGTAGGCAACCAACTTCCAAGTTTCAAACCCGTGATGTGGACAAACATTCAATATCTCATTAACCTCTCCCAATATTGGTAAAGTGTTTCCCCCCGAATATTGTGTGAAAGTTATGATTCTCCTCTTAAAGGAGTTTGTCATGTGAATGGGAAATTTTTTTCTTAGAAACTGTTCTTGCAAATCATCTCATGTTCCGATGTATCCTGACCTAAGGTTCTACGGCCAAATTTTATCTTTATCCTTTAAAGAAAAGGGAAAAAACTTTAATCGAATTATATTCATGCTGCAATTTTGGCTTGTGCAAGTGTTACATACCTCTTCAAATTCCTTTAACTGCCATTAAAGATTTTCTGATTCTAGACCGTAGAATGTGGGTAAAAGTTGGATGACACCTGGCTTAAAATTGAAACTTGATGCATCTAGTTTAGTGATATGTATATATATTAGACAAAGACCCTAGGATTTACAACGTAGTGCGCAGTTACAACATAGTTTGTAATTGACATTGGGAAGTGTCACTATAAGTTGTATATCCTTAAATTAAGTTCCTGGTCAAGATTTACTGACACGGGTCGGTTAGTAAAATCCGTTGAGACCAGTACATGTCGTATATCGGACTTGGTCCGATGGTTTATCCCAATGAACCATGAGTCTTGGGAGACTCGTATAGACGTGTAGGTGTTTATTGATATACACTGAACGACTCACTGAAGATTTCCTTATAGATGGTACACCAATGTCAATAGGAATCTTCTCGGGTTGAGTAGCATAGTGATTCTTTGACTTGAGATATCACTGTGGATATATGAGTTATCCTACACACTTAGATGGCAGTCACGTCACCGATCTATTTAGATCAGACCTCCGCCTGTTGGTTGGGTGTGGACTCATGCTCATGATATCATGTGAGTATCAAGAAAAGATTCGTTAGTTCTGTGTACAGAGAATAGGTAGTCCAAATGTGATTAGCAATCTGTTAAATCTATGGTCATAGTATACTTCGGAAGTAAGTTCCAAATGTTATTTTGAGATTGCTAATTGATACGTCGACGAGATTATTCTTATAGAGATTTGACGTTTTCATCTATATCTCTGGAATAATCAGGATACCTGTGACGGATGGATTATACGTATGCAGTGACCTCGACCTGTATGATTCAACGAGTTTATCTGTGGTCGTCATAATTTACGGGTGGGTGAATTATGGACACGAAATGGATTTCGTGACGGATATGCCTGAATCTAGAGAGTCTCACTAATGAAATATATTCGTAGAGACTAGGGCAACTGTTATGAATAATACTGATTATTTTAACTTGTTTAATGGTTAACGTAAAAAAATAAACATGCAATCGGGACCTAACGGTTATTTCCGAATTAATGTGTATTTGTATTTAATATTTGATATTATTAAATACACATTAATTAAATATCAAATTGTGACATTTGTCATTTATCATTAATATGTTATTTTGAGATATTTAATGTAAATATAATACATTTATTTGAGATATTTATATTTATTATTTAATTATTTAATTGTTAAATAATTAAATAATTAATATTACAAATATCTTAAATATTGATTTATGCTTTATTATGGCAAGTTTCTGTTGGAACAAATTTTGATTTGCTTTATTAAAGTTAAAGTGTTAAATTTAATTTTCCAAAAGGTGGACTATATAAATCAAACAAAATTAAATAATTGTTATTTATTTTTTTTTCCTTAAATTTCGGCCATAGTTAAAGATTGGATATCAAAATTGTTTTGATTAATTTTTCATACTAAGACAACTTCAACAAAATTATTACAAAGAGAGTTGAGAGAAAATTGAAGAAAGAAATGAAGAACAAAGCCAAAAATTGGATTTTTTGTAAGTTTATTACACTTTCTTCTACATAGAAAATGTTTCTATTATTCTTAACTTCAAATTGTGTTGTTAAGTTTGTTTCTCTACTCTTTAAGTTTGTAATTAAATTTTTTGGAAGCTTGTTTGAGGATGTTATGCATGTATGATTAATTTATGAGCTTATTAGTGTAATTAGCTTAAATAAATTAATTAGAAATTAAAGTTGCCATTCTAGAGTTGATTAGCCATTCATAATTAACCTATAATTGTTCTTGATTAATTTCATGATGGTGAGACTTAATTGGTGTGATAATTGAATGATTAAAGTATTGAATTTTATCAATTTAATGTAAATTGTCCAATTTGAGTAATTTATGAAATTAGGGTTCTTAACCCATTCAAATTTTGAGGCTTTTCATATATATGATATAATTTGATGTATATTTTATGTGTGTCAAATTTGGGATTGATTGGATTTGATCTTGATGTGTTTTGAACAAATTGGGCCAAATTGCAATTAATGAAAAGTTCAGGGGCTGATCATATTTCTGGAAAATTACTGGGCAGTTTGCGCAAATCTGAAAAAGTTTCTGGTTTTGTTGCAAAATTTTAAAAATTATTTTGGGATTGATTTGGAATCAATTAAATATATAATTGACATATTTAAAACTAAAATGATTAAATTACAAAACTTTGGGGTCTTATTTTAATTAATGATAAATCTGATTTTTCTGATAAAATTCAGTTTTTATTTATTGAGTAATTATAATAAATTAGTTTATTTTCATTACCCAAGAAAATTAATTATCGGAAATTATTTTGGAGTAAAAATAAGCGAAAACGGTGAAAAATGGAGTTACCGGGTAACGGCAGCCCAAACAGTGAACTGTGCACTGTTCGGGCAGCCCATGAACTGTCCAAATATTTTGGTGGCTGACCTGGGTAGTCCCCATGAGCATTGGTTGGTCGGTTCAGCCGGAAACGCATTTTATGCTATTTTGCGGAAAAACGTTTTCTAAAACGTTTTCGCGATGTTTCTATATTATTTATGTCGTTATATGATATCGAATAAATACGTTTAGGTGAAATATGAATGAATTATTAATATTGGATATTAAATAATTTATTCTTAAGTTTAAAAATTTTAAACTACGATTTCGCCCAAGCCGCGCTCCTTCCGCTGCGCCTCTCTGATTTGACCCCAACAAAAATGGTATCAGAGCGAGTCTAATCCTAGACGCCCGATATGAATAGCCCTCTAAAATTCAATGTTTAGTTTAATCATTAATTTATACATGTATTTGTTTATTTAATTTGATTAAATAAGTAAAAGCATCTTATGTTGGAAAATCCCTGATTTAAATAAGGTTTTAAGAAAGTGACTAGTATTAGGAATACTTGTTTATTTGTCCGCCTTGTCAATACGGATGTAAATGTTTTCATGATGCTATGGCTGTAACGTGCCAAAGCTGTGCTGTTATAGTTGAAGGTAGTTCATTTGCGCCAGTAGAACTTATATGATAAGAGACAAATTCAAGTGAAAATGGAAATCTTGAATGTGCCAAAGCTGTCAGGACTACATCGGTAGCTTG
Organism: Zanthoxylum bungeanum; assembly: GCA_019454045.1. NCBI lineage: Eukaryota > Viridiplantae > Streptophyta > Magnoliopsida > Sapindales > Rutaceae > Zanthoxylum > Zanthoxylum bungeanum. The sequence goes on from SKCR01033174.1 coordinate 9,333, forward strand.
AGTTTGTCATTGACAAGTTTAACCTTGATACGCCTCCTTGTGAACGTGCCAAAGCTGTCGTAACGAGAAACGATCAGGACCGATGACCGGCGTAAACACAAGCGTATAACGCAAGCGCACGTATCGTTCAAGTAGTATAAAAATATCGATCCCACGAGGACTTAATTCCTACTATTGTTATTAATTATTGAATCTATTTATATACAGATATCTAATTGAGGGAGAAGAGAATGATTGCTTGATTGATTTGGTTGATTGTAGTTTTGCAAAATAAATAAATAAATAAAAAGACAAAAGAAAATACTAAGGAAAATAACAAAAGACACAAAGATCTAGGGTTGTGAATCATTCTAATATCTTTTAAAAGATGAAGTGGTTATTTTATGTTTGTGTAATAAATCAGTTTACTAACCTGGAACATTAAATTATGCAAAAGCTTCTGTCGATGGTCAGACGCAAATACCCAGTTTAACCCAATTGAACTATATGTCTATGTCAACCAAATTATCTGGATTCATTAAGTTTAAGTTCCAATTATGGCTACCCCCGCCCGACAGGTATATGTCTATCCTGTAAGGAAATCTATTAAAGGGTTATCTATCCTCAAAGAAGATCGTGGGCTATTAAGTCTAAGGATGAAATCTAAAATCTCTATGTCTAGTTCATTTTAGATTTACCACATCAATCTTATTGGTGATCAGACAACAAGAAGCATTAAGCTTAAGACTTAATAAGTAAACCATTAAATTACCCAAACTATAAAATAACCCCTTATACTATTTACTATTTTAGATATCTCGCATAAAATAATATATAAACTTGTGATAATATTACCAACCGACCAATCTGGCGGTATCCTTTATTAGTCAGGTTTAAACCAAATTAAAATGAATTACCAACCGACCAATCTGGCGGTATCCTTTTTAAGTCAATATTTTAAATAGTGAATATATTATTTTTAAGGGAGATTAAACTAAATACTAACAGTAAAAGATTTACCTTTCACCCTAACTGGGGAAGTTACCTCCTCATGGTGAATAGTAAAAACTGTAAAAAATAAATAAAAAAAAAAGTAAATTACTATATTAACAAAACGTAATTAAAATTATTTACAAAACTAAAAACTAAAAAAAACTAAAAACTAAAAGATACTAGAGAGAGAAACTCTCTTTTTACATCAAAGAGATGAGAGAGTGTGGTGCATCTAAAACTGAAATCTCGAGCTCAATTTATAGGAGCAGATAGGAATCGGGCATCGCGACGCTGAGGCCTTTGGCGTCGCTACGCCAGCTTCTGTCGACGTGGCACGCTCTGGTTCGTCGGTTGCAGATTCTCGATAAGATGATAAGGTGATACGTGGCGAGGTTGTTGGAGACTCAATTATTGTGACACGTGGCGGCTTATGATTGGTCGGCTAGATTCTTATCCGCCACGTGTCAGATAAGGATTAGGTATCCAATAATTGATGCTAACGTGGCGCTGACGTGGCAGTGATGTGGGAAAGGGACTGTCGGCACCGTAGGTTTGCGACATGTGGCACTTCCTGATTGGCTGATGATGACGTGGCGGTGAGGTGGCAGTTTGACTTGGTCAACCTTGTGATGTGGCTGATGACGTGGCACTGACATGGAGTGACACGTGGCACACGTGGCGATGATGACTGTCGGCACCGTAGGATGATGACACGTGGCACGGCGTATTTTAGCAGATCGGTTGTGATGGTGACACGTGGCACGGCGCACGTTAGCAAAGTCAAACTTTTCTCAGATTCTGATTTGTGGACCCGGCGCACGTTAGCACTGTTCGGCGCATGTTAGACGTCGCGACGCTGAATGTCTTGGCGTCGCGACGTGGGAAATTACCAAAATGCCCTTTTCGTCCAATTTTCACTGTTTTGGCCCAAATCACCTCCAGAATGTCCTGAAACTTTATTTATCTACAAAATAACACAAAACACATCAAAATATTCACAAAACGCAAGAAACTATACAAAATATTAGGTTAAATGAGTTGGTATTAGTGATAGATTTACCACTCATCACACCCCCAAACCTAACATTTTGCTAGTCCTCGAGCAAAACATAAATAAAATAACATAACATCTTTAAAATAAAATTTAACTAAGCCACTTTCGTAGGGATCACGGTTGCATTTAGCGTATGCAACAAGCCTTTAAACCCCTACGTGTCCCTAGTGGACGAGTTGTAGTCTCGTGAGGGTTTACACCAATGATACCCACAAACATTTTACAAAAGTAAAAAGGTAGTACAACTAATGCACACAAAAGCAAAAAGACAAGCGAAAAGAGAATAAAGAAGTTAGTGACTAATCATGTGAAACTTCTACTCCAAGTTACTAGTTGTTTTGTTTCTTTCTAAATTACAGAATAAGTAAATTCTTCGATTATTTTTACCATTCTTCATATACACATCCAACAAGATATTAATCAACTCATTTTTGCCCACAACAGTCATAAGTGCAGTTGATAAGAGAGTAATATTTTTGTCCTAAAGTTCTATCAGATTTCACACCTTTTTTTGCAGCAATGGAATAATTTTTTTGATTTTTTTATTTGATTTTTTTTTCTATTTTTTATTTATATACAATATCTTCCATCTATGTAGCGAGTGTTGGGTCGGTGGCTCCTAAACCAATTGGCTTTAGGGCACCAGGTGTTAAGACATCCCTACGGACTTAATTACTCAGACTTCAGATATATATATTTTTGCAGCATCTTTGATCCATGTAGCGAGCTTTGGGCCAGTGACTCCCAAACCAGTTGGTTTTAGGGCACTAGGTGTTAAAACACCCTTACAGACTTAATAACTCGGATCTCGGAAATTTAATTTTTTTTTTACTCCAGTGTTTTTTGAGATGCTTCCTCCAATTAAACTAGAGCACTGAATATTACAAACTTTTCAATTTTAGCTCATGTCCGTATGTTACTATATCTGTTGATAATATCTACCAACTGAGCATATGAAGATCCATTTTAGTCAGTGTTAAGGAGAATTCACAAATTAAATAATTCAAAATGAAATAAACAAAAATTAACTTGTTTCAAAAATAGTTTTAGATACGTCTCAGGAGTGGAAACTCCTTACTCAGCTATCTCTTACCAATTTCACTTTTTTAGTCAAAATAAAAACACAAAAACACAAAATATTTTTGTAATTTTTTTGAAAATTTTTCAATTTTTTTTTTGTATTTTTTGAAAATTTTTGGCCTAAAATTAAAAACACACAACTAAAAACAAGGTACTGATCAACTAATTCCCTCCCCCAAACCTAAATGAGACATTGTCCCCAATGTCTTAAACAGTAAAAGGAGAGTTAAGAAGGTCGTACCTGGTTAGCTGAAAATCTACAGGAAATTAAAGGTTAAGATCGAGATTAATCCTACGCCTCTTACCACGATCGTCCTCGGACCAATTTATCTTTGAAAGGATAGGGTCAACTTGCGGTTCATAGGCTAAAAGTTGGTCTATTAGATCCGGAGCAGTTCTGGCAGTATAGAGTAGTTTTTTCATAGGTTTTGACACGAACCCATTTCTCCGGGCATCATCAAGAAACACACAAAGAAAATCATAAAATCCGTCAACGTTAAATAGTCCAAGCGGTTTCTGGTGTATGTTCAGGTTCGCCCAAGATAGAACTATAAAAATTTCCTCCAATGTGCCCAAGCCACCTGGCAAAGCGATAAAAGCATCAGCATGGTTAATCATTTCTACCAGTCGTTCAGACATACCTGGCACACTAAGTTCCTCTCTGTTTGATGATCCAATAAGATTTGCCTTTGCAAGGGTTTTGGGATGATTCCCAAAACGTGACTGCCTCCTTCCTGTACAGCCTTTGAAACGATCCCCATAAGTCCAAGATTGTCTCCGCCATATATTAAGTGCATATTCCTTGCAGCTAAGACTCGACCAAATTACTGTGCTGCTTCAACGTATTGTGGTTTAGTACCAACACCACTACCGCAAAACACACAGATGTTTTCAACTCGTCTTCTTGAAGTGGCTTCCATTTTTATATATTTCTTTCTCAAATCATGATGCCTTCCAAAGTGCAATGACGAGCTGAATTTATAGTACCTGAAACGGGTGAGTAATAATAGCACTAGTATCTTCCATAGGAAGCTTGTTTAGCTAAACAACAAAATGAAATCGTGAAAGGTAAAAAAGTCTGGATCCTGTCTACGAAAATAAAGATAATTACAACAGAAAAGTGAATCAAGCAATAATTAAGGCAACGGATTGTGTACGCAATACGCCACTCGTTTGGTATATAAATCCATTAAGATGCGTCTCAAGAATTAATTCTTTACTCAGCCATTGCTAATGAATTGTTTCTCATCTTTGTGATTGCCAAACACCATTCCTTCTGTCTTAAAATGCTCCGTTTGTGCTTTTCCCTACAAAAATAACACAAAAAATTAAAAACTCTACAACATGTATACACAAAATATGAAAACAGAAATTACAACAAATTGCATGGGTTGCCTCCCTGCTAGCGCTAAATTTTTCGTCTTCAGCCAGACGTGACTGAAATCCATCTGTTAAGGTGGTTTCAATGTCGTTTTGGATGTCCGATTAAAGACAATCCCGTGAGCGTTGCTTTTGAAAGGTCTCTTCCAACGGTAAGGTAGCAGAAAAAAAGTTTTTGTCCCATTTAGTGCTTGTGCCGCCTTTTTGCTCTTGTTGTTCCAGTGGTTCCTGCAAAGAAAGAAAGAAAATCATGAGGTCTCGTATGGTGCTTGACTTGGAATGGGAGTTCCATTCTGTCAAGCTTCTGGGCGATATCTTTGATTTGTACTCCCCAAAACAGCGATGTTTCTCCTGAATGCTCTGGATCTTTATTAAGGTCAGACATTTGCTCCTCTATTTGCTCTGCTTCTTGTTCCACCTTTTCTTCACAGATGTATTGTAAAATTCTTGTATTCAGCTCTTCATCTGTCATCTGTGAAATACATGCTTCAAAATTGTCAACCTGAGGATGCAAAGATGTTTCTGACATTAGGTTTTCATCCTCTGATATGACTAGAATGGATGGTTCAGATAGATCTTCTTCAAACATCATGGTAAAGCATGCTCCAAGATCTTCATTTTGAGGATTGAAAGTTTGATCCTCCGTTGTTGGTGCAGTTGGTATAAATAGATCAGTTTCATCCTCGTCAGAATCTAAATAATAAAAGTAAAATTGAGACTTTGTCGGTTCGGGCTCCTGAACTGATACCTCTGGTTGTTGATACTGCTCAGCCTCCTCCTCTGTTGAAGTGTCATTGTGAAATGATTGGTACTCAAAGGCTTCATCAGTGTCATCTGAAACTGGTTTTTGAGGTATGTAGTTCTGGTTTTCTGTGAATTGTCTCATTTGATCTGTCATCTTCTGAATGAATTCCGATTGTCTCTGAATACTTTCAAATTGATTCTGGCTTGTTTCTAGCATTGTATCCAACTTTTCTTTTCGTTTCTTGAACATATCTTCGAGCATGTTTAGCAACTGATATTCCTCTTATGGTTCTGATTGTTGATGAAGATCATTGTAAGTGGGTGGTGGATAAGATGGAAAATGTGGTTCTGTGAAATGTGATGGCTCGTCATACCATGAAGGATCTTGATAGCTCTGACACCCTGGATGGTAGTTGTATTCGCAATAATCTCTAAGGTGGTTACCATTACATATGTCACATCTCCCCATTGCGTCTTGTTGAGCAAATGTGGTATTGCTTGGTTCTGGCATCCAGTGATAATTGTTGGGCTGGACAACAGGCCTCAGAAAACCGGACTGTTGCTCCCAGATTTGGGGTGTATCTTCTAGTAAAGCTCGTGATCTCTCAATCTCCCAATAATGTTCCATTTTTCAATCACCTGAAAACAAAAGAAAGAGATAAAAATTACAGATAAAAATAAAGAAAATTAGATATAAGTAAATTAGACAGCTTCAAAATTAATAACTCAAGAAAATAAGTCCCCGGCAACGGCGCCAAAAACTTGACCGGCGTAAACACACGCGTATAACGCAAGCGCACGTATCGTTCAAGTAGTATAAAAATATCGATCCCACGAGGACTTAATTCCTACTATTGTTATTAATTATCGAATCTATTTATTTACAGATATCTAATTGAGGGAGAAGAGAATGATTGCTTGATTGATTTGGTTGATTGTAGTTTTGGAAAATAAATAAATAAAAAGACAAAAGAAAATACTAAGGAAAATAACAAAAGACACAAAGATCTAGGGTTGTGAATCATTCTAATATCTTTTAAAAGATGAAGTGATTATTTTATGTTTGTGTAATAAATCAGTTTACTAACCTGGAACACTAAATTATGCAAAAGTCTTTGTCGATGGTCAGACGCAAATACCCAGTTTAACCCAATTGAATCATATGTCTATATCAACCAAATTATCTGGATTCATTAAGTTTAAGTTCCAATTATGGCTACCCCCGCCCGACAGGTATATGTCTATCATGTAAGGAAATCTATTAAAGGGTTATCTATCCTCAAAGAAGATCGTGGGCTATTAAGTCTAAGGATGAAATCTAAAATCCCTATATCTAGTTCATTTTAGATTTACCACATCAATCTTATTGGTGATCAGACAACAAGAAGCATTAAGCTTAAGACTTAATAAGTAAACCATTAAATTACCCAAACTATAAAATAACCCCTTATAAACCGGTGATATTAGAATTCATCACAACCCCAGATAACTAACACATAACTAGGGCTAATAAAATCTTAAAAGTAAAAGACATAAAGTAAAAATACTGAAAATAAAAGACATAAAGTAAAAGCTGAAAAGTAAAAAAAAAATAAAATGCTAAGGTAAAAGGAATTACTTTTACTATTTACTATTTTAGATATCTCTCATAAAATAATATAAAACTTGTGATAATATTACCAACCGACCAATCTGGCGGTATCCTTTATTAGTCAGGTTTAAACCAGATTAAAATGAATTACCAACCGACCAATCTGGCGGTATCCTTTTTAAGTCAATATTTTAAATAGTGAATATATTATTTTTAAGGGAGATTAATCTAAATAGTAACAGTAAAAGAATTACCTTTCACCCTAGCTGGGGAAGTTACCTCCTCATGGTGAATAGTAAAAACTGTAAAAAATAAAAAAATAAAAGTAAATTACTATATTAACAAAACGTAATTAAAATTATTTACAAAACTAAAAACTAAAAAAAACTAAAAACTAAAAGAAACTAGAGAGAGAAACTCTCTCTTTACATCAAAGAGATGAGAGAGAGTGGTGCATCTAAAATTGAAATCTCGAGCTCAATTTATAGGAGCGGATAGGCATCAGGCGTCGCGACGCTGAGGCCTTTGGCGTCGCTACGCCAGCTTCTGTCGACGTGGCACGCTCTGGTTCGTCGGTTGCAGATTCTGGATAAGATGAAAAGGTGACACATGGCGAGGTTGTTGGAGAATCAATTATTATGACACGTGGCGGCTTCTGATTGGTCGGCTAGATTCTTATCCGCCACGTGTCAGATAAGGATTAGGTAGCCAATAATTGACGCTGACGTGGTGGTGACGTGGGAAAGGGACTGTCGGCACCGTAGGTTTGCGACATGTGGCACTTCCTGATTGGCTGATGATGACGTGGCTGTGAGGTGGCAGTTTGACTTGGTCAACCTGGTGATGTGGCTGATGACGTGGCAATGACATGGAGTGACACGTGGCACACGTGGCGATGATGACTGTCGGCACCGTAGGATGATGACACGTGGCATGGCGCATTTTAGCAGATCGGCTGTGATGGTGACACGTGGCACGGCGCACGTTAGCAAAGTCAAACTTTTCTCAGATTCTGATTTGTGGACCCGGCGCACGTTAGCACTGTTCGGCGCATGTTAGGCGTCGCGACACTGAATGTCTTGGCGTCGCGACGCGGGAAATTACCAAAATGCATTTTTCATCTAATTTTCACCGTTTTGGCCCAAATCACCTCCAGAATGTCCTGAAACTTTATTTATCTACAAAATAACACAAAACACATCAAAATATTCACAAAACTCAAGAAACTATACAAAATATTAGGTTAAATGAGTGGGTATTAGTGATAGATTTACCACTCATCAACCGAACCTAGGAGTCACAGTGAGTGTGATTGACAATGAGTTGTCTACCTAATGAATATACGTAGGCGAGAACGTGCCAAAGCTGTGAGTCGAAATATATTCATGGGGTCCACTTCCCATTATGGAATTCAATTTAATTATTGAATTCTCATTTCCGTTGGGGATTACAGTATTACGTAAAGTAGTGAGAGGCACTGCTAAGTTAAAAATCCTTAACTTATGTGGTGTGTAATATTATGTAAATTGTCGCTCATGTTGTTCCTTATTCTATTTGTTTGATAAAATTAAACTTTTATCCACTGCATGCATATTATATATTTGTTTTTTGACTTTAATTATGGTTGCAGATTTCTAGAATAGGTTCTAGATTAGAATAGATATTGATATAATCCTTCTAGACAGAATAGTTTCTTATGCAGTAAAGATTGACATGAATTGGTTCACGTCTCGATATTCTTCACTGGCATTAAGAAAACCCCATTAGGTATTTTTTTTATCTAATAATGACGTTTCTTTGCTTTAGTGACATTCAGAGGTCATATGTCAGACACTATTTGTTTTTCGATTATTTACAAATGTTGTAAATAATTTGAAAGTAAATAATAAAGCTAAAGAAAGAAGATGCGTATAGTTGTGTATAGAAAATATTGATTTTCATAATACGACAACTGTAGATATTGGATATCAGATCTCCCGTCTAGTTATTTAAAATATAGTTGAATGATTGTTTCGATATTTGATATCAGAACTTGCAACTATTTGATAGTTACTGGTTCTTTAAACAATTGTTACATATTTTAAAAACACTAGTAGTGTCATTAACGAATAGATAAACATTAAGAAAAATATTCGGTTAAGTAATAACTTAGAACATTATTTTATGAGATTTTATCACTTAAGTATTGGATGTTTAATCCATATGGTGAAGGATGGTCTGATATGAGATCACTCCACATATCCTTATCCATTTAACGAATATTGTATTTGGGTGACTAAATCTCATTTAACCAATGACTGTCATTGGACCAGAAAATTTATAAAACCGATACATTGGATGTATGTCATTTAATGAATTGTAAATTGCTTAAGGTAGTTTTCTTTACTTAGTAACTTAGTCAATGAACTGTCGTGACTTAGTTACATGTTTCTGATGAAACACGGATAGAATATTTTGATTTGTTCAAAGATATTCGATCTGAAGTGTTGAAAATTATATCTTTAAAATTCATCAGGAGTCTTTGAATTTTTCAAAGAGGTTTGATATGATCAAACATATGAATTTATGGCAATTTGTTATAAGGTTATTCGAAGAATATAATTCTTACATCAATATTATTCTTCCACGATTCCATATTGATGGAATTGGTTAGTGGAGAAAATCGAATCTTATATGATTTGATTCGTTTGATATTGAGTGTTACAGAATTAGTTTCAATACTGTTGGAGATATGCTCCAGTAACACCTATTCATCATTTTAATTAATGTTCCATTAGTTTCTACAGTTACATATATGATATGTATAAGTAGAAAATTCGAATCTTGAAAAGTTTGAGATTTGAATCTTTCTTTTGTATAATGGTTATACAAACGATAGTACTTGCGCCTTGGAGGTACGAGTATAAGTTTGTCATTTATTTTATTTAATAGAATATTATATTCTATTTGATAGAATATCTTTTCTACGATCTCGAGTAATAAAATTGTTTATTATTTAGTGTGTAACATTGGATGTTGACTATAGTAGAAAAGACTTGACTTATTGAAGTCAAGTATGGTGATAAACTATAAATGGAACTACATAATTAATAAGATGAAAATACCCTTTTATTACTTCCATATAAGTGCTATAGGATGTCAGAATCATTAGCAAAGTATTTGATACTTAATGATTTTGTTGTTTTCTTATCGAAGAAAATTATCCTATAACTTATAGTGGAAATGATATTTGATATCGATTACGGAATTTAGCATTAGACCATAGATCTAAGATTGTTCATAGCTTACTACGATCAAGTTTGGAACTTGATTGAGCTTTTATTATGAATCATTCATAAAATGTATAAATGGTTTACACAGCAAAAGCAAAGTGAGCTTATTAAAGGTTTGACCTTTTATAGTATGACAGTGAGAAAAGTTGTACTAAACAATCTATTGTAGATTTTGAGGAAACTTGTCTCTGGTCACACTGATTGAATAATTTAATATCTTTTGGTTAATGATGATACTAAATTGTATATTTTAGCTAAAAGAATACAAAGTGACGTTTCTGAATGATTTCTTCAGATAAGAGATCCATTATGATTTCTTAGTTTGAAGAGTTCATTTTGGAATGGCCTTAGAGTTTGTATTATGCTAAGATTACAATTTAATATATTAGCTTATAGAGCATATTGTAGACTCAGATGAGCTTTCTGGAAATTTGTGTTTTCTAATTTTGATATCAGTCAGATTGTCTGATTTTATCAAAGGATATAGAATACATATGGGATTGAAGGGTTAGTGGGAGCGTACAAATTTCTTTCTAGTATTTACATCATAATGACATTGTCATTATTATGCAATAATAAGATGTTTCTGAGGTAAAAGGTTTACCTCAGTCTTATTTTCTCATTTAAAGCAGTGAGAGTAGTCTCTATTATATTTGATATAAATTTTTATATAATATATAAAACTAAGAGACTTGTGAGATACTCCTGGACGCAACAAGACTATATGTATGACAGTTAGTATAACTTTTGACAGTTAGGTGTGTCTTATATATAGTATTCATCTTTAGTAAATGATGATTCTTTTTTCGAAAGAAATATTGATTAGAATGTCTGATCAATCTTATGCATCATAGGATGATGGCATAATGAATATTATATTGAGTGCGATTAGAGATATCAATTTAATCGTAATTGTTACGAGTTATTTTGATATCCTATAGACCATAAGAGGAGTCTTGAAACATGTTCTTTATTATCTTTGAGATATTAAGAACGAGTTTCTAATTAATGGAGAATAAATTCACAACCATTAAAGTTAGATTAGTTTTGAGTCTAATTATGACGTTAGACAGTCTACGTCATAAAGAGTCAGAAAAGATGCAGTGGGAGTGTCACAGATGATTCCACTATAAGAGTGGAGTTAGTTGTAACTTATGAAGTATTGACTTATGAAGTTACATAGTGACCTCGAAGATTAGAAGTTTGATATTAGTATTGTGTTTGCGGTTGTCTACAAAGTATTTTGGATTTGATTTATAAATACTTAGACAATTTAGTAGTTTAAGCACAATGTTGATATAGCATCTGAGTCATATTTATGTAGAACTTAGTTTCCAAAAATATGAATGATGCTTGCTAAGGAAAATGATTGTGTTTGTTGGACAAACTCAATATCTCATAGCATGCTTACTTGTTGTTACCTACCTCTTGAACGCAAGGTGAGTTCTTGAGGAGCCATGAGTATGTGATACACATTGGGATGTGTATATGATACCATGGATTGGCACTAGAGCAAGTGGGAGAAATTGTTGGGGTTGGTGCTCTGAGCGCCAATCCTGATCGTATTTATGTTCGAATCATGAATAAGAGCAATACTTTTTTCCATAATATTACTAATTTAATGGAAGCACCTCTTATCTTTATATACGTATTCGATCTAATTTCGATTAGATTGATTAGATTGAAACTAAATCTAGTTTAGTGATATGTATATATATTAGACAAAGACCCTAGGATTTACAACGTAGTGCGCAGTTACAACATAGTTTGTAATTGACATTGGGAAGTGTCACTATAAGTTGTATATCTTTAAATTAAGTTCCTGGTCAAGATTTACTGACACGGGTCGGTTAGTAAAATCAGTTGAGACCAGTACATGTCGTATATCGAACTTGGTCGATGGTTTATCCTAATGAACCATGAGTTTTGGGAGACTCGTATAGACGTGTAGGTGTTTATTTGATATACACTGAACGACTCACCGAAGAGTTCCTAATAGATGGTACACCAATGTCAATAGGAATCTTCTCGGGTTGAGTAGCATAGTGATTCTTTAACTTGAGATATCACTGTGGATATATGAGTTATCCTCCACATTTAGATGGCAGTCACGTCACCGATCTATTTATATTAGACCTCCGTCTGTTCGTTGGGTGTGGACTCATGCTCATGATATCATATGAGTATCAAGAAAGGATCCGTCAGTTCTGTGTACAGAGCATAGGTAGTCCAAATGTGATTAGCAATCTGTTAAATCTATAGCCATAGTATACTTCGGAAGTAAGTTCCAAATGTTATTTAGAGATTGCTAATTGATACGTCGACGAGATTATTCTTATAGAGATTTGACGTTTTCATCTATATCTCTGGAATAATCAGGATATCTGTGACGGAGGGATTATACGTATGCAGTGACCTCGACCTGTATGATTCAGCGAGTTTATCCGTGGTCGTCATAATTTATGGGTGGGTGAATTATGGACACGAAATTGGATTTCGTGATGGATATGCCTGAATCTAGAGAGTCTCACTAATGAAATATACTCGTAGAGCACTAGGGCAACTGTTATGAATAATACTGATTATTTTTAACTTGTTTAATGGTTAAACGAATAATACATGCAATCGGGACCTAACGATTATTTCCGAATTAATGTGTATTTGTATTTAATATTTGATATTATTAAATACACATTAATTAAATATCAAATTGTGATATTTATCATTTATCATTAATATATGTATTTGAGATATTTAATGTAAATATAATACATATATTTGAGATATTTATATTTATTATTTAATTATTTAATTGTTAAATAATTAATTAATTAATATTACAAATATCTTAAATAATGATTTATGCTTTATTATGGCAAGTTTCCATTGGAACAAATTTTGATTTGCTTTATTAAAGTTAAAGTGTTAACTTTAATTTTCCAAAAGGTGGACTAATAGAAATCAAACAAAATTAAATAATTGTTATTTATTTTTTTCCTTAAATTTCGGCCATAGTGAAAGATTGGATATCAAAATTGTTTTGATTAATTTTTCATATTAAGACAACTTCAACAAAATTATTACAAGAGAGTTGAGAGAAAAATGAAGAAAGAAATGAAGAACAAAGCCAAAATTGGATTTTTGGTAAGTTTCTTACACTTTCTTCTACATAGAAAATATTTCTATTATTCTTAACTTCAAATTGTGTTGTTAAGTTTGTTTCTCTACTCTTTAAGTTTGTAATTAAATTTGTTGGAAGCTTGTTTGAGGATGTTATGCATGTATGATTAATTTATGAGCTTTTTAGTGTAATTAAGCTTAAATAAATTAATTAGAAATTAAAGTTGTCATTCTAGAGTTGATTAGTCATTCATAATTAACCTATAATTGTTCTTGATTAATTTCATGATGGTGAGACTTAATTGGTGTGGTAATTGAATGATTAAGTATTGAATTTTATCAATTTAATGTAAATTGTCCAATTTGAGTAATTTATGAAATTAGGGTTCTTAACCCATTCAAATTTTGGGGCTTTTCATATATATGATATAATTTGATGTATATTTGATGTGTGTCAAATTTGGGATTGATTGGATTTGATCTTGATGTGTTTTGAACAAATTGGGCCAAATTACAATTAATGAAAAGTTCAGGGGCTGTTTCGTAATTCTGGAAAATTACCGGGCAGTTTGCGCAAATCTGAAAAAGTTTCTGGTTTTGTTGCAAAATTGTAATAATTATTTTGGGATTGATTTGGAATCAATTAAATATGTAATTGACATATTTAAAACTAAAATGATTAAATTACAAAACTTTGGGGTCTTATTTTAATTAATGATAAATGTGATTTTTTTGATAAAATTCAGTTTTTATTTATTGAGTAATTATAATAAATTAGTTTATTTTAATTACCGAAGAAAAATAATTATCGGAAATTATTTCGAAGTGAAAATAAACGAAAATGGTGAAAAACGGAGTTACCGGGTAACGGCAGCCCAAACAGTGAATTGTGCACTGTTCGGGCAGTCCACGAACTGTCCAAATATTTTTGGGGCTGACCTGGGCAGTCCCCATGAGCATTGGTTGGTCGGTTCGGCCGGAAATGCGTTTTATGCTATTTTGCGGAAAAACGTTTTCGCAAAAGTTTCGCGATGTTTCTATATTATTTATGTCGTTATATGATATCGAATAAATACGTTTAGGTGAAATATGAATGAATTGTTAATATTGGATATTAAATAATTTATTCTTAAGTTTAAAAATTTTAAACTACGATTTCGCCCGAACCTCGCTCCTTCCGCTGCGCCTCTCTGATTTGACCCCAACAAAAACTTGACACGCTCACAAAGTGGTTCTTTTACTCCCAAGTATAAGAGTGTCGAAGTAATAAAATAACCCGGTAAGACCGGGGTCGATCCACAGAGAATAAATTTTGTAAAATAAAATAATAATTTGAGTGAAAATTAAAAGACTTGATTTTTTTGAAGTGATTGAAAAATTTTAAACTGAATTACAACAATAAATAAAATACTGGGGGGTTAGATGATCCACTTTTAATATTAAATTTAGAAATCTCACTTGTTATAATATATAAATTGTCATTATTTCCCAATTATTTTATTTCAGAAGTTAATTATGCCAAAACATATAAAACCAGCCATAAAGGCGGTGATAACTTTTGTCTATAACAAGTCCAGTTAGGTACTCAATTATGTCAAATAAATAAAATCAGCCATATAGGAGGAAACAAAGTTTGTCAATAATTAATCCAGAATTAAATTAAATATTAATCATTAGATTACAATTTATATATTATAATATAAGTGAGATTAATCTAAATTTTCGAATTAAAAGCTTCACCTTTTACCCCAGTAAAAAGAAATTAGCTACTCATAATTTGAATAAAAACACATAATTTTATTACTAAAGGAAAAAAAAATTACAAGAAAGTTTTTTAAAAAAATAAAACACACAAGACACTCTCTCCCAAATTCTACAAGAGAGATTCAGAAGAAAGTATGAAAAAAATGTGCTGAGCATCCTCTTATTTATAGAGGATACCCAACGTCTACCATTACAATTGCAAATTACAAATGCAATTTACAATTGCAATCACTCCACCAAACATGTTTGGTGGAGTTGTGACATTGACAATGACTTTTACATATAACATATTTTGATTTCTTCGTCAATTTCGGTCTTGAAAATTTCAGAATTAGAAAATCTTATCAACAGTAAAGTTGTAAATCTTTGAGTCTTCTTTCATCTGCAACTGGAATCACTTCAATCTGATATCAGCGTAAAACATTATAGCCAAAATATGAACATTGCACAGTGTTGGAATTTCTGAAGTTGTACACTGTTATTTTGCCCTATTAATTTTTTGGCCTCCAAAATCCAAATGTCAAGTCC
The DNA here is from genome assembly GCA_019454045.1 of Zanthoxylum bungeanum. Taxonomy (NCBI): domain Eukaryota; kingdom Viridiplantae; phylum Streptophyta; class Magnoliopsida; order Sapindales; family Rutaceae; genus Zanthoxylum; species Zanthoxylum bungeanum. Next base: position 24,838 of record SKCR01033174.1, read on the forward strand.
ATTTTTCTAGATATACATCCAAAATATTATTTCACCTACATAAAAGATAGAAATCATAATAAAAATATAAAATCTTAAATTTAATTATTATTTTACAAATATGCTAAATTAAGGGGATTAATGAAACTATAAGTGTAAAATGATTAATTTCCATTTTAATAAATGTACATTTTTTAGAGTTCATCAGAATACATGTATATTTGTTGTATAACATGTGTTGATGATGTTTTTGATGCTAAAATTGGATTTTAGGTGTATTGAAGTATTTGAAGAAAATTGGAAGTGTTTAGAATTGATTTGAAGGCAAAATTGATCACTGTCAATATTTTACACAGGGCGACGTCACGACTCTGATCTCTGGCATCGCGACAATCAATATTCAGTGTTGCGGGCGTGACGCAGAACTCTCTCAGATTGGGCGTCGCGATGCCCAAACCTTAGCGTCGGGATGCGCCGTGACCCGATGCCCGAGCTGAAACATCATTTTCTCCGTTTTGGAGTTTCCGGACTCCGATTTGGTTCTTATTTTTTCCTATGGACTTGTAATGGAATATAATTTTCCAAAAAATATTTTAAAAATACACACATGCTAGATATCCACAAGGTTAGACCCACTTTCGCTGCGCGGGGCACCAATCCAACCTTACGGGCTCCACATCCGCCCCAACAGAGACCTGATCCTGTCAACACCCCACCCGGGCCGATGTCGGGACCCGATCTTGACAGCACCTGGTGCCAAGACCCCGATTTTGTCGGCACCCGAGCCGGACTGTTGTCAGGACCCGGTCTGGCCCGGTACCGAGACTCGATCCTCAAATTTTTTTCTTAATTTGATTGATTTCTAATTACATAAATTTATGTATGTAACAACAACATACATATGTCATTCTCAAATCCTGTAATTGCAGGAGTTTTTGTGCACTAGGCGATATATATATATTCTTTTTTTATTGTTGCACTATCAGTGTAGAAAAGATCAGAGATCAAAATTCCGTATTGAATGTTAATTAAGTATAAAAAACCTTCGTAGAATCTCATTTATCTCGCACATGATCCTAATTCAGTTTTTTTTTTTCTTTCGAAGAATATTAAATATTCACCTAAATTATACACACTTATGTATCTTGGGGCGAGTGATATTGACGATAATAAATTAAAGAAAATTATAAAAAATAATCATGGGTGTGTTTTGGCTTTTGGGCTCACTCCGCTTCACTTTCACAATAACAATCCAGATCTCTTGCTCTTATCAAAAAACCAACGGTCACTTCATTTGCATCAATAAAACCCAAAAACCTCTCGTATTTAATCCAACGGTTACCATCCACTCCTCTATTTAAAGCAACAGCCTCAAAGAGAATCACTATCACTGTCACTTTCTTCTACACGTCTTTCTCCAACTTCACTATGTTTCTACTTCTGGCGATCATTTTCCATGCAGTGTTGCTAGTTGTCGGTGCCCAGAACGGCGGCGGAGGGGGGGAGTGGCGGTGTCGACGCAGCTGTGGTGCGTTGCGAAGAACAACGCAGAGGATTCGGCGTTGCAGGGGGCGCTGGACTGGGCATGTGGGCCCGGCGGAGCCGACTGCAGCCCGATTCAGCAAGGCGGGCCGTGTTATGACCCGAGTGATGTTCAAACAATGGCTTCTTATGCTTTCAATGATTATTTCTTGAAGAATGGCTTGACTGATGATGGCTGCAACTTTGGTAACAACGCTGCTGTCACTTCTTTAAACCCTAGTGAGTGATTAACACTTTTATCTAATTGGATCTGAAAATCATATACCCTTTATCAAGCTATATTTGATTGTTTAAACTAATTGGCTTTCTATGGTGACCCTTTTGAATTACTTCATCTCAGGTCGTGGAAGCTGCAAATTCCCCTCAAGGTAATGACTTTGAAACTATGCAAAACTTTTATATTTTCATTTACTTAGTTTCAAACTTTTGTGATTTGAGCTCTCTGTGGACTTGGGGAAACCTAGATCCCAAAAATGATCTTGAAAAACATACATGATATTTGTGTCAATTATAAAGGAAGATATGATTATGATTATTATTATTAGTTTTGGGGGGATGTATGTCCAAATGGAGCAAGAAAATGTAACTTCCCACTGAACTGCCACTGGTTTCCACTTCTTATTTCTGTAGAAAGCTGCTCTGTTGTGTTGTGAGCAAACAAAGTCCCACATTGGTTAGGAATGGGGAAGATCATGGGTATATAAGGATGGAGGCCTTTTGGGTATAGCAGGACTTAGGCCTAAAGTGGACAAAATCATACCAATGTGGAGATAGGTGGTGTCCAAGGTTCCTTACATGTTGAAAGTTTACGAATAATGTTCGATTTTTCTATCAATTTATAACTTTTTGAATGTTTTGAAACAAAAGATATCCCAAAAGCATTCTTTTACAAAATCTAAATATTTTTTTTTTTTTTTGAAATCCTGTTCTCTAATGAGTTTGAGCTTTTGAGATTAATGGTTACTCAACATTGTTTTAGTGTCAGGATTCAGGAGAATTCCTATGTTAGAAGTTAGTGAACGTGCATTCTGATAATTGTATTAACAGAGTACGAGATGGATCTGTGTTTTAGATACACTGACAATCATATTAACTAAATCTAACCTTGCATGAAGCATAACTTAGAACTTTTGTGATTGGTATTGACTTGATGATTCATGTAAATAACCTGAAATGAAAGAAAATGTGCATAATCCGTGGTAATATTGTGTATTGAGGTTGCTATTTGATTTAAAACTCCCGAATTAAACACCCTTTTTCTGGCAATTGACATTTTCTGTGAAGTTCAGAATTACACTGTTTGATAAACCATAATTGAATGATGCAGCTCATCAGTGAAGAATAGGAGTGGGAGCATTTCAAATTCAACAACAGTGGGAGTGGGGTCGGATAGTGCAGATTTGAGTGGCTGCGGTCAGATTGTTCTCACATGGTTTTGGCCCTTCATTTCCATCCACTTGTTCTTGGTAATAACACGTACATTTTGATCATTTCGGAGGGCTGCATTATTTTTGTATGCATGATGATATCGGTGAAACCGCCGCTGAAGGAAAAAAAAGGCAAATGCCTTATTTTGAGATATGCATGCTTAGGCTTTTAGGATCAGTAGTTGTTATTTGGTTAGATTAGGTTTAGTGAATATTTTCTGATAGTGTTATATTGAACTATTTCCATTCAATTGTTTGTTGTTAATGATCTTAGATTGCAATTATTGTCTTTCCACTGAAAGTTGTAATGGCACATTTTGCAAGATTCTAGTCCATTTTGAATATATTCATGAAGCTGAAGTCTATTTTATCTTTATTTTAATTTGCAAGGAACCTTAGCCATATGAATAACATGTTTTGCAAATTTTGACAGCTTATTTGAGACCTTGTTATTTATTTTTTTTTATATAAATTTAAGACAGAGGATAAGGATAGTAAGTGTTACAAATTCATATCATTAAAAAATGGCTTGTAGAGAGAGTATCCAAGGCCAAAGGTTTATCAACCACCAAATAAGCCATACTTAATCAATATGGGACAAATGAACCATAACGATAAAAACGAGTTATACAAATAAACGGAGAATCGGTCTTTGAGTTGAGTCAAAACTTAGATGGGTCTTTACATATATATATATATATATATATATATATATATATATATATATATATATATTCTTTCCATACATAGAATTCTTTGTGCTGTTGAATTTTTTTGCCGTGTGGGGAACTTCTGAGCCCCATTTTCAACCACCGCACCCTTATTTTCCAAGCTAATTTGCCAGGATCCGAAGCTTTCAAGAAAATTCCAAATAAAGAAAAGTAGTCATTAGAAAGTTTTGAAACAGAGTTAATACTTTTAACAGTTACAGAAGATGGTGAGTTTGATTCTCTTTATGTTTTAATTTAAACCTAACACAATTGAAAAGGCGATGGTGAGTTTGATCCTCTTTATATTTTAAACATTTTTTTAATGGATCTGAATCTATGAAATTGTAAAAGAGTTGAATTTTCGGACAATTACCAAATTAGCAAGGTCAATGGCTGATAAACACCACATGCCGTGCACCTAATACTCCTTATAATAATATCATCATCTCCCATCACCTTAGGTAACCAAACACCAAATTAAGTCCTCTTTTGACTTGCAAAACAAATTAAAAATATAATTTATTCTTTTAAATCTTCATAAAACTAGAAAAAATCTTTTTTTTTTAAAAGAACTCACAAATTTCCTACTACAAGCAGAGTCTAAAAAAAATATTAAAATATGCAGTTTTCAAGATTTGAACTCATAATGAATCAGATAATCAAGCAGATAACAAGTAGCTTTGTAATTAATAATCCTTTACAATCACATATATATATATATACTAAAATTAATTTACCCATAATCCTGTATGATATTAGGAGTGGACTATCAATGTCCAAACCAATTCCATAATTATATATATATATTTTTAAATAAATTAATAATAAAATATTTAATTCACCAATATTACATGAAAAGTAAAATTTAACCACCCCTAAAATAAAATTCCGGCACCATCCTTGCACATAATCACTGTCTCTCTAAATCAACAATCACATCATCTTGAACTTGAAGCCTCCTTGATGATCTCTCCCCACTCAGCATTCTTCTAAAAGAACTCAATCTTGATGATGAACTAGAGTCTGTAACTTTAGCTGAAGCTTCAACCCCAATATTGTTGCCATTTGATGTTCCTTCAGCACAACAACAAACCAACGGGGGAGCCGTGGGTGCTGCTGCTACACCTACACTGGCTGGACCTGGACCCTCACGGAGCTCCGGCTGCAGCCGTGGCTCGGCCTCGGTGCGGCAAATGGGACACGTGGGATGTGAACCCAACCATGCGTCAATACACTGTGCATGGAACGTGTGCTTGCAGTTTGGTAACATCCTAGCCATCTCTTCATTCTCAAGATTGCTCAAACATACCGAACACTCATCATCGTGGCCGTCCGTCGCTTTCCTGAAGACGAATATGGGCAAGGCGGAAATGACCGTTGGATCAAGGCCGGCTTTGGGTGGCTCCGTGGAGTGAATAGTCACATGGTTATTGAAAAAGTCGAGGCTCCGGTTGACTGAACGGCGTCTTGCTTGACGACGGAGGACACATCTTGCATATATGTGAAGTATTAGCACCAAAATTACGACGAAAGATAATGAAACAATGGCTGGTAGCATGATCTTGCTGTTAAGATCATAAGGGTTTTTGCGACTGCCGCCGTCATCGTCATCACCGCGTCCCATGGCGGAGGCCTGACCGGCGGCTGGATATGAAGGGGGATAGAGAGAGAGGAAGAGGAGGAGTTTTGATGTTGGTTTGTATGTAATGTGTGAGTTTGTCTTTGAAATTAGAGGGCAATGCAAGGCAAGGCTGGCTATGTAATATATATTATGTGTATATATTGAAGATTTGAATGTTGACTTCTAAAATGTTGACTTCTAAACTCCATGTTGTTTGTTTGTTTGTTTTTTTTTTTAATGTCGAAATCCACCGTAAAATTATTCGATCAGAATTTAAATTGATCAGATAAAATCTTCGATTGACTCATATTATTATAAAAAATAGACTTGACAGTTAAATTTTAAACTATTTGCTAGAACCCTGAAGAGGTGCTATTCAAATGAAACAGGGAATTTTTTTTTGCCTGAATTTGGTATTGGGATTGGTGTCCAAGTGTACTAAATTCAAAACTATCTCGTTTTGATTTTGTCTGTTCGAGACTTCGAGCTGTAATTTTAATTTTTTTTTAAACTGCATAATATATATATATATATATTATATATATATATATATATATATATATATATATATATATATATATATATATATTATGATTAGTTTTTTTCACCATTTTGTACATAAATCACTATTCTTTTTGTAAAGCAAATTTATTTATTTCAGATTAAAACAATAAGAAAATTAATAATAACAACAACAATAATAATAATAAGAGCTAAATTATACTCTAAAAACTATATATTAAATAATATTAGAACATGACCGGCACTTGAAATTTTAGATATTTACATCTTTTTAATATTCAATTTTAGATATTTAATTAACATATATATGATGGTAATCCTACAGTTGATCCTGGACTTGTGGTGTGGTCCATTGACTCATGCAATGATGACATTTTCATCCCTAATGATGGATTCACAAAATTGAACATGATATTTGATTTGCTCTTTTTTAATATGAAGTCATTAGCTTCACGTTAAGTATATTTTGGCGGTCGCCTTAATTCTTATTTTAAATATAAGGTCTTGTTTTAAACTTAAGATCTTATAATAATTTAATTAGTAAAAATATTTATAAAAAATGTACATATAAATATAATTAGTTAAGAAAATAAATTTATTAATATTTGACTGAAATTAAATAAATGGCTCTTAATTGAATTGAAGCTTCGAACATATTATATTTTTCCAATTTCACTTTCTTGATTTCTTAGAAGTTAAATCTACTATATTTTCTTGATTAGTTAGTGACTATAAATTATGAAGAATTATTTTCATTGATTTTTTTTTCTCTACGATGAACCGACCTAAATAGTCAGATATTGATTGTTTTCGAAACTCAAGATGTCTAAATTTGAAATCATGGTCTTCATGATTTTATTTTTGGCATGAGCCTAAACCCACCCTTTGAGATAATATTTTTGTTATCACACTTCTGGTTGGGAGTTGGTTGTGTTGAATTTAATCGCAAATTCTTACGTCACACACATTCAATCGTCAATCAAGAACGCAAGATTTTACCGTGGTTCGTCGGAAAAATTCCCGACTACATCCACGTTGAACTCCGGAACAAGGAGCTCGCTGCACTAATCACTTTCAAGATTACACACGGAATCTTGAATCCATTTACAAATTGTAATTCCCCAAATCTCACAAACCCTAATCTCTAAAAGTGTCAATCTCTCAAATTCCCAATTGAGAATTACACTAACTTGGACTAAGGAACAATGCTCAACACTTAGCCAAAATAAAGGGAATACAAATAATGAAAACCTTAACTAATTCTCAACATAAGCACCCTTTATATATGATTGGCAAATTGAAGTAATTGGGACAACGACAAAAATTGCGCCACGTGTCCCTTATCCAACGGATGATAAGGCTTCACATTTTACAATCTCCACCTTGAAGCCCAAAAACATCCATCACTCCCAATCATACACAAGGACACATTAAGGCCAAGATAGCACAGCAAACTCACCTACTTCCATCATCGATCATGTCGGCTGCAAGGTCAGCCAACCCCCACCTGCAACAGCTTCATGCAGTGTGAGAGTTTGGTTGCAGTCACAATTTTTGTCCCCATGTCAGATGAGTTGTCTTCAGTTGGAACCTTCTTAATCTCAATCTTACCACTTGAGATAATTTCCCGCACAAAATGATATTTCACATACACATGCTTGGTTCTCTCATGATGTACTGGATTCTTGCTCAGATGTATTGCACTCTGACTGTCAGAATACACAACTGTCTTACCCTGCAGCTGCTGTATTTCGGTTACGATACCCGGAAGCCAAATTGCTTCCTTGAACACATCGGTTATGGCTATATACTCCGCTTCGATAGTTGAGAGTGTGATCAACGGTTGCAGGCTTGACTTCCAGCTGATGTAATTTCCACCAAGTGTGAAATAGTAAGCTGTAGTTGACTTTCTCGAGTCCCTGTCACCTGCAAAATCATAATCAACATACCCTACCAAATCTAAAGCGTTAGATTTGTTAAAACATAAGCCATAATCAATAGTAGTATTCAAGTATCTTAACAACCATTGTAAAGCACTCCAGTGTGCTCCACCTGGATTAGACATAAACCTACTTAATAAAGATACAGCATATGACAAGTCAGGTCTAGTACTAATCATGGCATACATCACATAACCTATAGCATTTGCATAAGGTACATTTTCCATTTTAATCACCTCAGGTCTAGTACTAAGAGAAGACATCTCCTCTTCCATAGCCGCTTCCCATTTAAGTTTATGGGTAGACTTTAATGCCTCTCCTAAGCTAGCAGGCTCAATCCCATTAATTTCATGACTTGATATTAATGCACAGAAATATAAATCATTGGTTAAGTAATCATAAATGGTAGGAGGCCTTACCTGCCTCCTACTTCTGTCTCTCGCTAGCTGGTAGTTGGCCAATGTGTCTTGAGGTGTTTCATCATGCTGCTCAGTATGATCCAGTTGATCTACTGTGTCCTCTTCAATTTGTTCTTGTATCTCTGTTACTTCATTTATATTTTCCTTCTGGTTATTTCTTCTGGGCTCGGTGTCCTCAGATGTCTCTGTGTCTGACATGTCACCAACTTGCTCAGCGGTCCTTGATGTCCCTGGCTCCACCTTCATCTGAGCTCCACCTGCAAGATCAAAATCTGCTAGATCCTTTTCTAAGGCACCTACATTCTTGTTAGTAGATTTACAAGGAAAACAAAGTTCATTGAATATAACATCCCGACTAACTATGACTTTGACTCCAGGTGACTCCCTTTCCTATAACCTATACCCCTTTGTCCCTTCTTGATATCCTAAGAAAACACACTTGATAGACCTCGGTTCAAGTTTACCTACTGACTGGTGAGCATAAGCTTCACAGCCAAACACTCTAAGGTGGGCAAGCTTATGAGCCCTACCAGACCAGATTTCTTCTGGTGTCTTAAACTGAACGGAACTATTAGGGCTAAGGTTAATCAAATGAGTAGCATTATTGAGGGCTTCACCCCAAAAGGCCCTCGGAAGTTCGGAAGAGAATAAAAGGCATCTGATCTTTTCTAATAGGGTTCTATTCATTCTTTCCGCAACTCCATTCTGTTGAGGGGTGTTTCTAACAGTCCTATTCTCACGATACCCTCACTAGTACAGTATTGGTCAAACTCAGTATTACAAAATTCTAAGCCATTATCAGTTCTCAAGACTTTTACTTTGTTACTAGTTTGATTTTCTACCAATACTTTCCATTCTTTAAATTTAGTCAAAGTTTCATCCTTTGATTTTAGTAAGAATGTCCATACCTTCCTACTGTAGTCATCAACAATAGAGAAGAAATATTTCTTACCCCCATGGGTCTGGACCTTTGCTGGTCCCCACAGATCACAATATAGATACTTTAGACTCGCCTTTGACAAGTGAATTCCAGTTGGGAAGCTCTGTCTGTGTTGTTTGCCCAACACACAGATCTCACAAAACTCAAGTGGTTTCAACTGGTCCTTTCCAAATTGTCTCTGCTTGCTGAGTACCTGCATTCCTTTCTGGCCTATATGGCCAAGTCTCAAGTGCCATATATTAGTCATATCAACATTAGAAGTTAAATCAGAAATGTGTTTATCCGAGAATACTTGTTGGCCATTTAGAACATACAATCCATTTCTCTTTATACCAGTTAGGATCAGTTTCTTACCCTTAGATATGTGCATGTTCCCATTGTTGGCTTTATATGTAAAACCTAACTCATCTAGTGTTCCTAATGATATCAGGTTCCGTTTCAAGTCAGGTACATATCTAACGTCAGTAAGTATCCTAACTTTACCATCATGAAGTTTAAGAGTTATGTCCCCAACCTCATGAATCCTACAAGTATTGTCATTACCCATATACACAGTTCCTTGGTCAGAATTTCTAAAGTTGACAAACCAGTCCCTATACGGACTCATGTGAAAAGAACACCCGGAGTCCAGAATCCATTCTTTACTAATGTGATCTCTACATACAGTCAATGCCTCAATAGGCACATCGACTCCTTTTCGGCAGCCACAGTGGCGCTGCCTTCATTTTCCTGTTCCCTAATGAACTTATAACAATTCTTTTAAGGTGTCCCATCTTCCCACAATGATAGCACTTCTTGTCACTATTCTTATTCTTATCATATTTATTCTTTTTCTTCCCTTTAGGTTCTTGGTTATTAGTCTGATGATTATTCGGACCATTATAATTCCTTTCATTTTTACCTTTCACGAATAAGTTCGCTCCTCCTCTCATACTGGTTCTAAGTTCTAGCTCTCTAGCCCTTATACCAGATATCACCAAGTCTAGCCTAGGTACAACTCCTGTGTACTGTAGAGAATTCTTAACGACACTATATTCATCAGACAGTGCATTTAATAGAATCATAGCTTTGCTAGAGTCTCCTAGGGCTTGATCAGTTCCTTTAAGGATTTGAGTCATTTTCGTGAATTCATCCAAATTATCATCAATCGACTTATTAGTATCCATCTTGTAATTAAAAAAATTTCCTTTTAAGAACACTAAATTTGGTGCAGAAATAACAGAATAAAGAGATTCGAGTTTACCCCAGAGTTGAATGGCCGTATCCATTCCATCAACCTTCCTGATTACCGAATCTCCCAAGTGGAGGAAGATCAAGTTGTAAGCCTCTTCCAGGATTTCGGCCTTCGCTTCATTTTCCATCTTTGGCCACTTTTCTGGATCCGGTTCCAGCGCCAAGGCCACCTTATGATGGGAAAGCATAACCCTCATTTTTTCCTTCCACGTGGTGAAATCTCCTTTCCCGTCAAATATCCCAATGTCGAGTCTCATGGTCGACATTTCTGTTTCTTTTTATTCAGACACTTAATCGACAATTCACTTTCGCAACTCTCTCGGCTATTACGCACTCAATCTTGCCCAGACACAATTCGGCTATACACAGCCAAACTGCCTAATCACAATCGGCAATCCACTGCTCCAATTTCGCCCAGAACACACGGCAATTCACTGCCTCAATTCCGCCCAGAACACACGGCAATTCACTGCCTCAATTTCGCCCATGTTTCTCAATTTTTCAATTTTTGCCGAGCACAACAATTTTCACAAAAACTGCATTTAGGCAATTCCAATTCCTTTTCTACTCACTTAGTCTAGGTTTGTAGTATGAGCAGCCTTCGATCTTGTTGGGCTGTGGCTTTGATTCGCAGGCTAAAGGGTTTTCATTCTCGGCAACTCAGAGGTTGATTTGGCCACTCAACAGGAAACCTTGCTCTCGTCTCTGTGAATTTGAATGTGTTCGGTTTTTGATCTTGGCTGCTGCAGTTCTTGCTTTCTGATCTTCTTGTGTTCTTGGCTGTGAATTTTGATCGGCTACTAAGAGGTCAATTTGTCTTCTGGTTCCTTTTTATTTCTTGTGAACTCTGTTGCCTTGCTTCAATCTTTAATCGGCAGCTCTCGTCGTTTGGTTGCTGAGGGTTTGCTCGTCTATGGCTATGTTCTTCAATCGATGAATTTGTCGCCCCTTCGTCAATTTGATCTCTGCTTTCGTCTCTGTGTTCTACTTGTTGACCGATTTTTTCTTTCTTTGATCTTGAAGGCTTTTTCTTGATCACTTCTTCTTGTTTTTGGCCGAGCTTTTCAATTTGTTCTTCTCTTCTCGTGGGGCTGTTCCCTTCAATTTACAAACAATTTGGAAGATGTGTTTTTGCCGAATCGAGGACGAATTTGTGGGCTGATCTCGGTCACTTGTTATTCTGCCCACTGATCTTAATGGGCTCTGATACCAATTGTTGAATTTAATCGCAAATTCTTACGTCACACACATTCAATCGTCAATCAAGAACGCAAGATTTTACCGTGGTTCGCCGAAAAAAATTCCCGACTACATCCACGTTGAACTCCGGAACAAGGAGCTCGCTGCACTAATCACTTTCAAGATTACACACGGAATCTTGAATCCGTTTACAAATTGTAATTCCCCAAATCTCACAAACCCTAATCTCTAAAAGTGTCAATCTCTCAAATTCCCAATTGAGAATTACACTAACTTGGACTAAGGAATAAGACTCAACACTTAGCCAAAATAAAGGGAATACAAATAATGAAAACCTTGACCAATTCTCAACCTAAGCACCCTTTATATATGATTGGCAAATTGAAGTAATTGGGACAACGGCAAAGATTGCGCCACGTGTCCCTTATCCAACGGATGATAAGGCTTCACATTTTACGAGGTAAGATAAGGTGTTATATTTTTATCTAAGCGGAGGTAAGGTGTTATATTAGCGGTGCCTAATTTTTTTCCTAAATAATATTAGTGGACTAAATATTTTATTATTATTAAGATAAAAATATAAAGAATCGACACTGGATTTAAATATCAACAACTCACTCTTGATGCCGCCCCTGTTTTGTTGAATCAAATAACCCTCAATGTTGACATGAAATGAGATGATGGTCTTTGAATAAAATGGCGAGTGCAAATAATCATGCCATATAACTAATTACTTGATTACTTTTACTTGAGCAGATAAAAAACACTAAACTTATTATCTTATAATTATTCCAAGCAAAAATTGTCAAAAAGAAAACGAAAATGGTCTATTAATTAGAAAATGATCATCTTTGATATTTCCATGATAAGTTCCATTTTTTCAACGTCAAAAGTCTACTAATTCAACTTCCATGAGCTTATTTATTTGGGAATTGAAAATTGATAAAACTTCAACAACAAGGTGGCATCAATATTTTATTATTTCTGTTATATTTTCAACCAAGATTGAGACAATGCTTATTTACTTGTATGCACAAAATACTATTTTTTTTAGAAATTTAAACCGAAAAACTTAAAAAAAAAATTATATTATCATTTCACTGGTCTACAAATAAATAACCAAAAATGATAATTTTTTTTCCCAAGAAGACATTTAAACATAGAATAGAAAAAATTTTGTGGGGGTTCTGAGAGTGAAGGGTGAAGACTTTGTGTGTCTTTGTTGTGTACTGAATACGTCTTAGAAGTCTTGAACTTTGGATTTTTACCATTGTCTATAACAATGACACTATTTGATTTCTCTGTAGAATATTTTGGCATTTGGATTTCAATTAAAAGAAATGTTAAAAATCACATCAAGAAAAATCATTTAGTGTCAAAATTAAGATTTATGATAATTTCTAGTAGAAGAAAAAATATTTTGGATAATAATAATTTTAATTAAGTAAGATGACATCCAATTGTCACGGTTTATATTATTATTATTATTATTATTATTATTATTATTATTTTTTGGAATCGTTGGAAGCCCTGCCGCCAAATCACTCATTCCTGACTTAAGCGGAGCAGGTAAAACTTCCAACTATTATAGATTTTTACAAGAAACGCACTCTCTGAATTCGAACTCATGACTTCAAGATGAGATCCTGAACCCTACACCACCAAGTCAAGCACCTTCGGGACGTGACAGTTTATATATGTAAACTAATCATCAATAGTCGTCTATTGATTGTCATAGACAGGGTTGTTTGTTATAGAAGAGAATTTAATTGATACTCAGGACATCAATGTTCAAAAAATTTGGGTACTAAAATAACCAAAGTTAAAGGGATTGTAAAACTATACCTTAATTTTGAGTCATTTTTGTAAATTTCTTTATTCATTTCCAATATTTATTTGTCTGTCAAATATTGGCACTAATTTTTTTTAACTGTTGGATAATCATAATTTAAAGAACGATTATACATACAACATTTGGATCACTTCCATTTTTTTTCCTCTCTTTTGTCTATCCATAATGTTGAAGTTGATTCATAATCTAGTATTAGAAGTTCGTTTGAATAAAGTTAAGAGTTTGTGAGTCATTCTGTAAATCAGTCAAAGTTTTAATTAAGGTTGTTAATTGGGCAAAGTAAGGACTATTAATTACTTGGGTTGTGAAAAGCAATTAATAGTTATAACAGCTCTACTGGTTGGCAAGTGGGGGTTAACATTTTAGCTATAACTCAATATATACCTTGATTAACGCTATGATAAATAGATGATTGGAAAGCTTGTAATGTCCTTGATAGTTCATAAAGGTCTTTTAATAAAAAGGAGAGCGTGAAGCTCGCTTCTTATATTGAAAGTGTTAGTTCCATTTTTATTGGCAATGTCCGTAATAAAATAAGTTCAATTAAGTTGTAATGAGTCTTGAAGATCTCGGAGCAATTGAACTAGTATTTGGCAGGCTGTGCATGAAGATAGCATATTTTCATTAGTGCTGTGTTCGTGTTTGCGTTCGAACGTGTAGCGTTCGTGTCACGTTCGTGTTTGAGTTCGAACGAAACTTGACAGTAGCTTCCGGTGCGACTTGTGTTCATTTTCCCGTGTGAATGAAACCTTTCAGAGTGTTTGCGTTCGAGACTGCACTCGAACGGTTTGACGGTATAGTGCGTGTTTGACTTGCTTTCGATGAGCGTGCGAACGAAATTGGAGGATTGAGTTATTTTGGACACGTTTTTAAGCCAGTTTTGCACAAGGAAAAGCCTAGCTTTGCCCTACCTATTTAGACAAAGACTTAGCCACTTTAATTAGTTGAAGAAACACAATTTAGTGAGCCTCCATACACTTAGTTTCTTCTTTTTTGATTTTCACCTTGAAGACTTTCTTGATTACCTTGTCTTCTTTATCTTGGTGATATTGATCATTGATTGACCAACAATACATAACACAACCCTAACCCAATTTTCTAAGCCTTCAGAGTTCTCAAGGAGGAACATTGGTAGTCAGAGTTCTAGCGTTGCGAGTTCGCAAGGTTGATCCGCTTAGAGATTTCAGAGGTTATGAAAAAGGTCGCTTGGTGTTGGTTCGGGGAGTTCTTCGAGTTATTACAGTCCAGAGGTATTCGAGTCGGTGAAGTTGTCACCATAGGTCCTATATCATCGCTACAAGTTTTCTCTATTATAGTGAATTAGGGTGGTAACCTAAGCAGTTATAAAATATTGCAAGATATTAATTATGTTTCTTTGTTATAAAAATATCATAGATGACCCAAAACAAATAGTGGTTGGAACATAAAATGTAGATAAGCTGAATGACATCTTGAATAAGGCTGTAATAATTATGAGTCTTGGAGATGGTATTCTAAGGGAAGTGTCGCACGAGAATACAGCAGCAGGTCTTTGGAAGAAGTTGGGTGATTTTTACATGAATAAATCTTTAGTCAACAGGCTTTACATCATGAACAGACTGTACACATTTGTCATGAAAAAATGAAGTTTTGTAAAAGACCATCTTGATGAGTTTATTAAGATCACGTTTGATCTTAAAAATATTGATGTGAATATTTTTGGATACCTTACACTCGTAAAATCTTCTTTAAATTCAAAGATTTAAAGAAGAAGAATGAGTCATAGTAAAGAGGCTTCTGAAAGTTTGGTGGCATGGGGAAGATCATAAAAGAAGTATAACAATAGGAATAAGAAGGGAAGATCCAAATCAAAGAATAAGAATATGGTCTTAAAATGCTTTCACTGCTATAAAGAAGATAAGTTTAAAGAGATTGTCATGGTTTTAAGAGGATTGAAGGAAAATACAAGATTGGAAATGATAAGAATATACATGTTAGATGCAAAATAAGTTAACTTAGATGAAGGATAAGAGTCTGTAGACCTGTTAATTGCTAGCAACAAACTAACATGTGGTCAATGGATTCTAAATTTTGGATGCTCATTTCATATATGCCCAAATAGAGATTTGTTTAGCTCTTATCAAGACATTGATGGGGAAAAGTAATAATTGGAAACAATTATGCATGTAATGTGTTAGGTATTTATTCTATCAGTATTAAAATGCATGATGAGAAACGTGCGAGGTATGTGCCTGATTTGAAAATGATCTTAATCTCTTTAAGAATGTTAGATGAGGCTGGTTATGTGATCAAGATTGAATCTGGGATCATAAAGATGACCAAGGGCTCTTTGATAACAATGAAAAGATTGAAGCATATAATGGGTTATCTGTCTTGCTATGGATACAATTGTTAGAGATGTGAGTGTGATTCAATTGATTCAAACACATGAAAGACTAAGTTATGGCATCTTAGATTAGCTCATATGAGTGAAAGAGGTTTGAATGAGCTCTGTAAACAAAGATTAATAAAAAAAAGGACAAGTTGGAATCACTTAAGTTTTGTGAAGAATATGTGTTTTGGAAATTTCATATGCTGAAATTTGGTTATGCACAATAAAGGATAGAGAATACACTATATACATTCAGATTTGTGGGGTCTATCATATGCTCTATTATTGAGTGAAGCAAGGTACTTTATGACATCACGTAATGAATTTTGATGATGCAACACGAGTGAAGACTTCGACGCAGAACAGCGAGACATTACAAAAAGAAGTCTAAGCATAACGGTGGTGAAGAGCGAAGAATGTGAAGACTGGCGCATATTGAAGAAATTATTTAAAGTCTTAGCTCAGGGCTCTAAATGTATTGTGAATTGTTTATTCAAGTACCTAAGCTCATAGGAAACATGCACATTCACTTAGATGCATTAGGTTCATGTACAAAATGCCTTAAAATTTCATATATGTATTTTTGGTACAGATACCGGCATACCGGTACCTTACCGGTGAAATGTTTTGTTTTGCAAGCTCTCTGGAACCGACACATTTCATACCGGTGACCATACCGGTCATATTGGGGATTGCATAAACACTGTAACCAGCATGTATCAAACCGGCACCATACCGATGAGCCAAACCGGCACAGACTATACCGGTTTATATACCGGTATCCATACCAATGAGCCTATTAGTAAAACATGCTTACTGGAACCGGCAAGGACCAAATTGGTCCCCATATCGGTGACCATACTGGCTTAACAGATATATTCAAATGGTAATATAGCTGTTACAATGCCAAACCGGTATACTGGTGTCTGGAGACCGACATACCAGTCTTAGACAGGGAAGTTGAGGTTGTTTTACATTTTTATTATAAATTAAGCCCCTATTCATTTTTGCAACGTTACACAACCTTCATATACATTACACTAAGGCAAAAACAGAGAGTTTTCTTTAACCTTCATAATCATACACTCTCATACATCAAGCTCACACAGTACACCTTCTTAATCTTTAGTAGTGAGCTTAGATCACTTGGGTAGGAAACTCACACAATCTTCTTTATCTTTGTGAGTGCCCAAGTGTGTTTACAAACTTCTTAATCAAAACACTTGTAGTTTGTGAAATCCTATCGTTTGGGTAATTGTAAAGGTTAGTGAGTGAGCCTACGTAGAAAACTCAAAGTGTAACGGTTGGAGTGAACCTTGCATAAAACTCTTGGTTGCGAGTGAGCCACGGTAAAAACTCGATTGATAGTGAAAAACTTCAAGCGCGACTTAAGGGAGTGGATGTAGGCATTATTAGCCGAACCACTATAACTCACGATGTTATTTTCTCTATCCCTTAGCTCTTTAATTACCGCAAGTTTATTTTTATATTTACTTATATATTAGAAACTTGCATATAGGTAATATTTATTGTATGAGAAAATATACCCTAAGGCTTAATCGGTAAAAGTACTTAAAATCGGCAAAGATTTTTATTTCCGTATTATTAGGCAATAACCCAATTCACCCCATCTTGGGAATATAGAGTTTGATTTTTGTATTTCTTGTAGGTAATTTCAATTGGTATCAGAGCGAAGTTTTCTCAACAAAGACTTAATCGTCCGAGAAAACGATCACGGCTTCTACAAGCAACTCGTCAAATCCTACTGAAGGTTTTTCTATTGCAAGACCTCAATTCTTCAACGGAACGGATTATAACTATTGGAAGATGAGGTTTCTTAACTACATTTTAGCTGTAGATACACAATCCTTAAAGGTGATCACACAGGGTGTAAAAACGCCTATGAATAGGGATAGTAATGGTGTGGAGATTCCTAAGCCCATATTGAGTGGACCGATGAGGAAATTGCACAAAGCTCTACAAATTCTAAGACACTCAACCATCTCCTATGTGCTATTGATCGTAGTCAGATTAACAAGCTTCCGGAATTTGGAAATGTACATGAGCTTTGGAAGTCTCTAGAAATGATCAACGAGGGCACAAACCAAGTGAAGGAATCAAAGACCAACCGATTCATGTGCGAATTGGATAGTTTCAAAATGGAATCCGGGGAAGAGATTGATCACATGATTTCGAGGTTTACAATCATTATAAACCATCTAGGTGTTTTGGGGAAAATCATTGGGCCAACCGATCAAAAAAAATACTTAGGTCACTCCCAAAAGAATATAAGAGCTACACCTCCTCCATCAAAGAAGTAAACGACATGAACACTTTGAAGTTAGATGATTTGGTCGAAAAATTTCTTGAGTATGAATTGGAGATCAAAATGGATCAAAATGAGGAAGATGAGAAAAGAATAAGGAGGAATCTAGCCTTGAAAGCAAGAAAAAGATATGATGCTAGCTCAAGTGAAGAAGACAGTGATGATGACTTAGCACAAACCACCAAAAAATTCAAGAAGCTTATCAAAACCATAAAGCTTAAAGGAAAATCAAGAATGGATGTAGGGGTGTGCATCGGTCGGTTCGGTCGGTTAATCCTTGATTTTTTAACCGAATCGAAATTTTTCGATTAAGTAAATGTGTAACCGATTTAACCATATTATGACACATAACCATTAACCAATTTAACCATTATATTTTGGTCGGTTTTGGTTAATTCGGTTATTAACTAGTCCAACAAATATAAACTCATCAACTCAACATTCAACAAAGCAATTTAACACAAATATAAATTCATATTCATCAAATTTAATATTTAACCCAATATTATGAAATTTTGGGTTTCTTAATAGCCAATAATTTAATAATTTTTGATTTTAACAATTTATCTAACAATCGGTCTATGAAATTTTGTTATTTACTTATTTAGGGTTTTTAAGCATGTATATATTTCGGTTAATCGGTCGGTTCGGTTATACGAATCTCATAACCGTAACCGAGTTGAATAACCAAAAAAGTTAAAAATTTTAACCATAAAAATCGATTTAATCACAATAACCGAACCATTATAAAAAATGAGTCGGAAATGTTCGGTTAATCGGTTAAAACCGATTAATGCACACCCCTAAATGGATGAGAAGAAAGAAGAAAAATGGCCACGGAAGCACAATAAAATAGTTTACTATGAGTGTGATAAACCGGGTCATATAGCTACCGATTTCCCATTGAGAAGATTCAAAGGAAAATCCAAGAAAAAGGCATTGAAAGCTACTTCCACTTGGAGTGATAGTGATTCTAGCTCTAGTTCATCCGAGGAGGAAGAAATCAAAGAAAGAACAAATCTAGCATTCATGACAATCGAGAATGAGGGTTTCTTCTTTGAAAGCGAAGAATAAAAGCTACACAACTCTCAATAATATAATGATTTACTTGATCCTTTTAATGGATTAAATGAGTTGTGTGAAATGCTTAAAAAGAAATATAAATTGATTAAAAATGAGTTTTCATCACTTAAAAATGAACATGCATATTGTATGGAAAAAATTCATGTTTTAGATAATGACATTATTTGCTTAAAGGCCAAACATGAAAAAGAAATAGCATGTTTAAATAATGAAAATGCATGTTTAAAAGACAAAAAGCTAAAACTTGAAAATAGAATATCTAACATGCCATCTAACTCAAAAACATGTGATTGCGAATCTATTTTGAATGAAAATGTTGCTTTAAACAAAAAGGTAATAAATTTGCAAAATATAGGAAAATTCACATTAGCGAAAAAAATTTTGATATGGTATTTGGATACAAAAAATGTGCATATAATAGAAAAGGACTGGGATATAAGCCTTACATCAAGAGAAAATTTTTGAAGAATTATTTTGTTAAGACATCTGATTCTCATGTTAATATTGCTATCAATGAAAATGTCACATGTCATGCATATAATAATAAGGGACACAAAATTGTTGAATGCATAAACAAAAATGTGACTAAAAATACATGGATTGCTCAAGGAATTAAAATTAACCCCATGGACCTAATAAAGGTTGGGTACCAAAGTACACTTGAAAATTTTATAGGGGAAGCTTTGGGAAGGATCTTAAAGAGAAATGCGAAGTGATCCCGAAGGCTCAAATAAATGAGGAATGACAAACGGTAAAAGGTAAACTCTGTACTTACGGAAACATTGGTACTGTTTCCTCCAACTTGTATTAATATGCATATTTTAATTGGTAAAACTTTAAAGCATACTAGTGATTAGGCAAGTAATAAACTTTCTACTGGTATCGATTTTAATTTGATATCGTTATATGCCTTAATCATATATTTAACCCCAATTAGCGACAACTAGTATCACATTGATTTTATTGAGTTAAATGATATATATGTGTAGACACTTGCATTTTTGCATGAGCCCGATGATGAGCCTCGGTCGGAGGCACTACCCGATAAGTTGCGGAAGTTGCGGGAAATAGACGTCGGACTGGGAAATTCAAGATAAGTATGCCATTAGATAATTCACCTATTCACTGCGTTTGCGTTCGTGCCGCATTCGGAAACACGTTCGAACGGCTAATAGATTGCGGGCATTCGTGTAGCGTCCTAATAAGCGTTGGAACGACCATCGGTATTTCTGTTTTACTGCTAGCCACACGCCCAAGCCCATCCAAAGCCCATCTAGCCCACCAACCCCAATCCAAAAATAATTAAAACACTTAAAATACATGTCACAAATTAAATCAAATCCTAAATTAAATAAAACAAATCACCATCCTAAACTAAATAAATCAAATCAAATCAAAATAAACCCCCTTCCAAAACCCAACCAATCAAATCAAATCACCTACCAAAATAAATATATCCCCACCAAAATTACACAAGATTCTTTCCTTTAATAAATTAATTAATCACCTCCCATATTGGCATGATTCCCTTCCTTACTTAGAAACCCTAGTGCACCATTATAAAAGAAACCAAAATTCCAAACCCTTAACCCCTAAGAAAAAAATATAAGAAAATAATAGAAAACCCTAAGCTCTCATCACAGAAAATCACACCCAAAATACCCATCAATCACTGAAAATCACACCCAAAATACCCATCAACCACCGAAAACTACACACCCAAAACAGCCCCCTACATCACCGAAAATCACACCTAAAACAGTCCCTTAAACAACCCTTACAACCCTCAAAATAACCCTGAAAATAACCACCAAACCGAGACCAAAATAATCCCCAAACAGCAGCAAAAGAAAACCGCAGAAAAACAGTCCGGAACAGCGAAGAAAACAGCGGAAACGGAAGTGAACAACGGTGAAATAGTGAGGGAAAGTCTCGAACCAGAAAATCAGAAAAGTTATGGAGCAATAACCCTTCCGGCGACGACGTGACGCATTTCCGAGGAGCAACTTAAAAGGTAAGACCTGAGGGCACCCTTTATTACTTTTTTATTTTGTATCTTGGATGCGGCACGCTCGGTTGGACATGGAATATGTCCAACCGGGTGTGCGAGGTCCTATATCAAAAACGACCAAATTCGTGGTCACATCTTCCTTTAACGTTCCTTTATTTATTTATCGCACATTTATTTCGCATTATTAGCTCTTTATTCTTCAGCATGTTTCTTTCTTTGCTTATGTGTTGTTATATGCATCATCATACTTAATGCCCATTTTTATGATTGCATTGTGTTAACGCTTGAATGTTGCCTCTCGTGGTATATCGGATGGAAACCCAGAGATAAATTCCGTAGCCGAATCTGAATGAACGGTAGTGTGGTATGTACTTGGGATACAACTCCACGTACCACTTGGGGAAACATTCCCACATGTGTTTACTACATTATGGATGCCACTTTCGCCATCCCGTTCGAACGTGTTCTCGAACGCTACTCGAACACACACATTCTGCCTCACCCCCGTTCGAATACGTTTCTGAACGCTACACGAATGCGGGCATTCTGGACAGATTCATTTATCATGTCTTAGGCATTTTTGAGTTCATTGTTCCACTAATCTACTTTCTATGTGTCCTTTTCTTTATTGTTAATCTAATGCGCATGGGCTAACTAGGGTGGATTAAAGGTCCTCCATTCGATGGAAATGTCTAAAGGCTACATTTACCACGATGTTTTGCCGCGTCGGACGAGGTGCTCTCGATTGAATGTGAAATATGTTCAATCAGGCATACAAGGTCCCATATTATTGCTTTATTTATCTTCTATGCGCATGGGCTAATTATGTTGGTTTAAATGTCCTCTATTTGAGGGAGAAAAAGTCTAAAAGGCTACCTTTACCACGATATTTTGCCGCGCCTTTTATTATTCCGCTATTCATTTTTCATATATTATCTCTTTGTTTATTCATGCATTGTGATCTAGTGCGCATAGGCTAACTAGGGTGGATTAAAGGTCATCTGTTCGAGGGAAATGCCTAAAGGCTACCTTTACCATGATGTTTTGCCACGCCAGACGAGGTACTCTGGATTGAATGTGAAATATGTTCAATCGGGCATACGAGGTCCTACATTATGTATTTGTTTATCCATACATGTGTTTGTGTCATGTCAGATGCCATTTTGGTAATCTCGTACGAACGCGTTTCCAAACGCTACATGAACGTATGCATTCTACCTTATTTCGTGCGAACGCGTTTACGAACGCTACTCGAACGCGCATCTATTTTGTTTTATCATGCATCAGGTCTTACCCCGTTCAAACACGTTTCTAAACGCTATACGAACGCTGACATTCTATTTCATTTACGTTCAAACGCGTTTCAGAATGCTACTTGAACGCGCACGTATTCTATTTTGTCATGCATCAGGTCTTGTCTCGTTCGAACGCATTTCAGAATGCTATACGAATGCGTGCATTCTGTTTACCATTCGAACGCGTTTATGAATGCTACACGAACGCACATACAATGCACATATTTCTTCTTTTCACATTTCATGCATGTTTGCTTCTTTGATCATTTCTTTTGCACTACATGATTAATCATATCATTTCATTATTTACGCTTAGACAATTATCATCTATTTATATTTCCGCATTTATCTATTTAATGTGTTCATGAGATTGTGTGCTTGCCTTTATTTCACTTACTTTTATGCATGCAAACTTAGATATAGGTGGTATGCCAATTTAGATATAGGTTATTCTTGTGTATGTATGTTGCGTAGACTTGGTTATATTATTGCACAAATCCGTTCATTACAAGTGGCATAAGTAAGGGACCATTCCGAACCCAACGGTTTGAGGTCTTCCCTTGCAAGGGGTGAGTACATCCTTAAATCATTTCCCAGTTCATACTGGGTGGTGAATCCTTTATTCCCCGGTTTAGTCCCCCGCGGGCTACTCCATACTCCCGACCGGGCCGCGATCCTGGAACAGCGTCGCCGATTTCTGTGTCCTACACTCTAGCGACTCCACTGGGGATAGAGAATCGGCCCCGAAATAATGTCTTGTAATGTTTGTGATTTGTGCTTTAGTTAACCATGTCTACCGTAGGTTGAAGGGGTTTAATCAAAGGCACTATTTGAGCTAGGTAATGGTTTGGTGTCCTCCTTCATTCACTACATTTCTATAAGGAAAAGCTGTGAAAGGCACTTAGATAATCATTTACTCGAAGCTTACCGTGATGGACTAATTTGGAAGACCTATTGTTTATTCCTGTCACCAAGACGATAAGAGCCTAAGAGGCTTGGGTATTTAAAAGAGTTCGCTCCACCCTCCATCTGGGGAATCTGTAATAGTAAATCTATTTGACAGTCAGTCCTGCACCATAACTCGTTGGCACGTACCTTAAGGTATAAAAAAGGTGCGCTCACTTGGTCGCTCGAACCCTTGAGTGGAGAGTCCTAGTTATGGGTAATCCTTCGCTGACGAGAGCCTTTGTCTATACCTCCGCATATGAACTGTTGTTGTAGGACCAACATAAACTATTCCTTTATACTTGCGTTCAAGACCATCGTCATTTGGATTCAGTTGGACCTTTTGTTATGAGGTACGGGCTTGTTGGGCCATTTAAACTGGGACAGGTTCGTGCCTTATGAAAATTGGGCCAAAAGCTTCTAAAATGCCAATGGGCCATTTTATGTTTAGGCCCCTCATCATTTGAAGTTGTTTAGCCATGTTATCGCAAAAGTGTAAACCTGTTGGGCCTTTTCAACTGGGACAAGTTTGTACCACGCAATAGTATGGTTGAATGCTTTAAAATGATAATAGGCCGACTTATGTATCCCATGCATCGCACGCATACATGCTAACATGCAGTTTTAAAAGACATCATAGATACCCGTTGGGTTAGGAAAGAGGGAAGACTCGTCAAAAGGCCGTTAGCGAACATGAGCGAATCAGTTAACGAGGGATCTCGTATGGATCAGCTGGAGACTAGTCTCACTAAGGTTACTGAGCAGTTGCAAGCTTTGACCGCCGCTATGGCTAATATGGTTGTGCCTCGTGCTGGGGAGGCTCTGAGAATGTGAGGCGTGAGGACCCTCTAAACAGATTGAGTGATGATATCCCTGTCTTTGATGATGACATGGCTGAGTATGAAGCATGCACCTTTGGACTGATTGCGTTGATAACTTTGAAGGCTAAGAACTTCGAAGTTTACAGAGACTCGATGTTGGTAGTCCGACATATGCAAGGAGAATTGGAATTGAAGGAAGAACAGTTGAAACCCTACTTGTTCCACCTCAGGAGTCTGGCACATGCCCTCATCGATTGTAAATTTCAGCACTTGCTGCGAGAAGAAAATCAAATGGCCGACGCGTTAGCTACACTAGCCGCGACTTGCAAAAATCCGGAGAAGTTGGTGATGAGACCTTTAGTATTGACCATAGTAGGCAGACATGTCTACAAGATAAAAAAGGTCTTGGGAGTAGAGATCGATGATGGGAAACCGTGGTACTATGATATTCAGTGATACTTATAACGCGGGGAACTTCCAGAAGAAGCAAACAGAAAAAACATGATAGCCATTCAGAAGTTGGCTTCTCAATATGTGAGTTTGAAGAGAGAACTATACAAGAGGCAAACGAATGGCATTCAGCTGAAGTGTTTAAGAAAAGAAGAGGCTTAAAAGGCAATGGAAGAAGACATGCCGGAGTATGTAGACCGCACATGAATGGGTTTAATTTATCTCGTAAGATAGTGAGCCAAGGCTTCTACTGGTCAACCATGGAAGCTGACTGCGCGAAGCTGGTAAAACATCGTCACAATTGTCAAGCGCAGGGTAACTTGAACCATTTTCCGCACACAGAGTTGCATGGGCTATCGGAGCCAGGGCTTTTTCGGCATATGGAATTGACATGATCGAAGAAATTCGACCGCACGTATCGAATGGACATCGCTTCATAGTAGTGGCAGTAGACTACTTTTCAAAATGGGTGGAAGCCGAGTCATTTCGTAACGTTACAGCAAAGCAGATGGCGAAGTTCATAGCCCGGAACATCATGTAGTAACGGACAACGGAGTTCAATTTCAAGGAGAAACCAAGGCGATGCTACAAAAATACAGGACATCACAAGTCGTCACCTTACAGACCACAAGCAAATGGGGCAGTCGAGGCAGCCAATAAGACGATAAAGAAGATACTAGCCAAGATGACGTAAAGTTACAGAGATTGGGCTGACAAGCTACCATACGCCCTATGGGGGTACATAACTTTTGTGAGAACGGCAATGGGAGCCACGCCATATTCTTTGGTCTACGGAATAGAAGCAGTATTACCGGTAAAAGTTGAGATACAGTCCATGAGGGTATTAGCAGAAGCAGAGTTACCTGAACAAGAATGGACCTTGCAGAGATTTGAACAGTTAGCATTGCTGGATGAGAAGAGGATGAAGTCCTTACATCATATGCAGTTATACCAGAAGAGATTGGCTCCAGCATTCAATAGAAGGTGTGTCATACTAAGATCAGAAAGGGTGATCTGATACTTAAGCAGTCGAAGCCGTCGACGACAGTCCCGAGAGGGAAGTTCAGACCTAACTGGGAAGGACCCTACATAGTCTAGAAAGTAATGGGAAATGAGGCAGTGAGACTGTCAGATTTGGAAAGGAACGAGTTCACCGAGCCAATCAACGTGGACAGATTGAAGCAGTATTTTGCCCGAGGAAGAGAAGATTGAGCGATCACTAGGAAGACTGACGGAAGACCTAACCCAACGGAATAGGAAATTCATTCATGCATGCATGCATACACGTAACGTACTTGCATTCATTTTTGTGTTTGTTCTGTTTTGTATTCACAGGTTTCAAAGAAGAAAAGAAGAAAGCGGAAAATGCAAGCCAACCAGAAGCAGCAACATATGAGTATCAGTTTCAGAGATGAGTCCCAGGGTTGAGGCCCGCATCAGTATCAGTTTTGGGGATGAGTCCCAGGGTTGAGGCCCGCATCAATGTTAGTTTCGGGGATGAGTCCCAGGGTTGAGGCCCGCACCAGCATCAGTCTCGAGAATGAATCCCAAGGTTGTGGCCCATGTCACCAAAGTTTTCGGGAAGGAATCCCAGGGTTGAGGCCCACATCACTAGCAGTCTTCGGGAATGAATCCAATAGGGGTGAGACCCGCATTATCAGCAGTTGAAAGGAAGAATTATAGTGGAGTAAAAAAAGGAGAGAGAGAGAAGCCCTTAATGGTTAGGCATATGTCTGGTGATGAAATTGTTTGATGTAGGGTGAAACCTTAGAAATGATAAGTGCGAGATACGCTCTCGTCCGATATTTTAAGTGGTTGATCTCAGCTAGACTCGTGGGCACTTAATTACAGGATCTTAGCAGTAGAAGCCTGAGTAGTCGATGAGATGTCTAGTTGAAGAGATGGCAGATCAGTGAATGACCGTTTGCTTAGATGTCAATCCTGACTTACTTATGTTACGATATGTGATATGGTTGAAAATAAAAGAAAAGTCTCTGAAGAAGAAAAAATAAACCACCTATAACCGATAAGTGTGAAGCTACCCATGGGGGAGTATTAGGACCACCATGAAGAGAAATGCTACCTTAAAGGGTAGGTGTGTTGAAAAAAAAATGAATAAAGAGACGAAAGAAAAGAAAGAGAAAACCATATCATATTGAGTACGAGGAAGCAATTGCAGAGCATGATCAAGACATCTAGGTTGGTTAGACCCACTGATCCCGTTCTTTGAAACAAAATCATCGAGTTGGCTTACTTAAGGATTAAGCTGTAAAAGAACCTTAGCACACACACACTTGGAGTCTAGTTCAGATCATTTACTCAAACGGTCGGATTTGAGTTGTATTAAGTACTTTGAAGATTCTCTGGTTTCGACGCTAGGCATCATTTGAGGACAAAAATATGTATAACTATTATGACTATCTTGTAAAAGAGAGTAATATGATATAACAGTACGGAACACCACCGAGTGCAAGCAACGAAGAACAAAAAAGGATAAACCGAGTCTGGGGGCGGCCAGCCAACCACCTCTGATGCAGTAACGGTTCAGGAATGGACCACCTCACAGCAACGGTTCGGGAATAGACCACCTCACAGTAACAGTTCGGGAATGGACTACCTCATAGTAATGGTTCAGGGATGGACCACCTCACAGTAACGGTTCGAGAATGGACCAACTCATAGTAACGGTTCATGAATGGACCACCTCACAGTAATGGTTCGGGAATGGACCACCTCACTGTAACGGTTCGGGAATGGACTCACAGTAACGGTTCAGGAATGGACCACCTCACAGTTACTATTCGGGAATGGACCACCTCACAGTAACAGTTCGAGAATGGACCTCCTCACAGTAACGGTTCGGGAATGGACCACCTCACAGTAATGGTTCGGGAATGGACCACCTCACAGTAACGGTTCGGGAATGGACCAGGGGTCGCAGCACCTCACCACCATCAAATCAGTTTGAACCATCTCAACAGCAGGTAAGTCAGACAGCAGCTGGCGAGCTAGGTAAGTAAAAATGCATGCATGACTTTGATAGGATTGTCACTGTCACACACTACACAAGCCCATCAAAGTGGGGGCGACTGTAGGCACTGTATGTTTGCATATAAGTCCCTATGATGAGTCTCATTTGGAGACACTACCTTTTAAGTCACAGAAGTCGCGGGAAACAGACGTCGGAAGAGGAAATTCAGAATAAGTATGTCATCAGATTCATTTCACAAGTTCATTGTTTTTGTTCGTGCTGCATTCGTGACCACGTTTGAATGTCAAGCAGATTATAGGCATTCGTGTAGCGTTCGAATCGGCATTCGAACGGTGTCGGTATTTCTGGTTTTGCTGCTAGCCTCACATCCAAGCCCAATTAGCCCACCAAAGCCCATAAAACATATCCAATTAATAAAATACATGTTTAACACAATCTTGTGTTTTCCTTACATAACACCAAATCATATCCTCATTTAATGCACAAATCCCTTCCTTGTCAAGCAAAGATTCACCCATCCCGTTTGTCTATAAAAGAAACACATTGCCAAGACACGCACAGACAGTAAGAAAAAGCCTTAGTCCTCACGACCAAAACAAGAACAAGCATCAAAGAATTCTCCTTTCATCTCTCACTCTCCATAACCAAAAACATCAAGCCCCCTAAACACCTCCCCATAGCCGAGAATCATCACCCAAAACAGTCCCATAACGCCACCAAAACTGCATCACCAAAACAGTCACAAAGCCCCACTGTAATCACCGCAAAACACCCTCCCTGAAACTGCTTGACATCACCGAATAAACTACCATAAAACCACACTGTACCTACCGAGAAACAGCAGCCCTGTACCCCTGAAATTACCAAAAAACACACCCAAAACAGCAGCCTAAATATAGCAAACACAGTGACCGTAAATCAGCAGTAAAACAACTGAAAAACAACAGCAAAACAGCAACGAAACGGAGCGAAAACGGTAGCTTGAGCAGTGAAACAACGAGAGAAAATGTTGAACCAGTGAACCAGAGGAGTTGCGGAGCATCCACCCTTCCGACGACCACGTGCAGTACTTCCAAGAGTCGACATAAAAGGATAGACCTGAGGGCACTTTTCGTATTTATTTTTTCATCTTTTAATCGTTTTAATTATTTATTTCGTATGAGAGTCGTTCATGGATGCATGTTGTGGCTTTGAATAAAATGGAAAATGTGTCGCCTCTTGTGGTATATAGGATGGAAACCCAAACATAAATTCCGTAGCCGAATCCGAATGGACGGTAGTGCAGTCTGTACTTGGGATACAACTCCACGTACCACTTGAGCAAACGTCGCATATTTTTTTTATGTTGTTTTGATTCGTTTATTATCCGTTATTTAAATTCTGCATGTTATTTGTTTGTGTAATGATGAGATAAAGCGTATGGGCTTAGTAATTTGGATTAAAGGTCCTCCGTTTCGAGGGGTTAAAATCCTTTACCATGACGCTTTGCCACGCCGGATGATGTATATTCGGTTGAATATAGGGTGTGTTCAATCGGGTATACGAAGTCCGATATTGTTGTCTTTATTTTTTATGCATTATGATATTAGCGCATGGGCTTAGTAAGTTGGATTAAAGGTCCTCCGTTTCGAGGGGTTAAAATCCTTTACCACGACATTTTGCCGATCTGGATGAAGTATATTCGGTTGAATGTAAGATGTGTTCAATCGGGTATACAAAGTCCGATATCATTGTCTTTATTTTTATATGCATTATGTTATTAGCGCATGGGCTTAGTAAGTTGGATTAAAGGTCCTCTATGTCGAGGGGTTAAAATCCTTTACCACGATGCTTTGCTGCGCCTTGTAGCCCGTTATTATTTATTAGGTGTCATCTATTCACCCGTTCACGTATGTGTCATGTTGTTTACTATTTTTTTGAGGTCACTGTTGTAACCCCGTTCAAACGCGTTTACGAATGCTATACGAACACGAACCTTCTGTTTAACGTTCGAACGCGTTTACTAACGCTACTCGAACGTGCACGTATTTCCTTTGTTTTATCATGCATCAGGTCTGGTCCCGTTCGAACGCGTTCTCAAACGCTATACTAACGCGAACCTTCTGTTTACCGTTCGAACGCATTTACGAACGCTACTCGAATGCGAATGTGTTTTGTTTCATCACGTCATGTCCCGTTCGAACGCGTTCTCAAACGCTATATGAACGCGAACCTTCTGTTTACCGTTCGAACACATTTTCAAACGCTACACGAACGCGCATACACTGAACTTAGTCATTTTCATCACATGTCATGCATAATTGTTTATTAGGTGATTTATCTTGTATCATGCAATCAATCATACTATTTGTATTCCTGTATTTATCTATTTGATGTGTTCATGAGATGGTATTCTAGCATGATTAGGCCGTTAGTATGTTACTTGGTTCTTAAGCATGATTTAGCCTATTTGGTTGTTCATTTTCAAGCATGATTAGTCATTTATTTTGCGTTTGGAATTTGCATTATGTCTAGGTTGTTCTTTGTTTTCCGCATTATATGATCGAAATATGTTCATGAGATTGCCGTGTGCTATTGCATGTTCGCCGTTATTCCAATTTGCTTTCATGCGTGATTATTATTATCTACTGGCATGCCTATGATAGAATGTAATGTGCTTATGACATCGTGTGCTAGCCGTATTTATCTTTATGTATGGAAATTGGGACAGATTATATGCAAATAGGTTGTACGCAAATTCGGACATATGTTATATGCAAACTTAGATATAAGCCTTGTACTTATGCATGTGAACTTAGGAGTAAATTATCCTTGGAAATAAATGTTGCTTAGGCTTGGTTAAATTATTACACAAATCATTTCATTACAAGTGGCATAAGTAAGGGACCATTCCGAACCCAACGGTTTGAGGTATTCCTTTGCGTGGGGTGAGTGATAAGTGTGGTTTATACCCACTTATTCCAATATCTTTAGCTTATTATTTTGTTATAATTCGAGATATTTAATATCATTTATAATTTATTTTATGTTTTATTTGTAGGAGCATTAATATATGGATCGGGGAATAATTGCACGTGTTTTGGGAAGTTTCGGGAACACAAGACGAGCATAGGAGCATTGACGAATCAAAAGGCGCCTTGGCGCCCATTGCTCACACATATTCCAGACACAATGGCGCCAAGGCGCCATTGAAGCCATTGAAGTTACTAAGGCGCCATGGCGCCACTTACATGCATAAGCATTGGCGCCATGGCGCCCAGGTTAAATTGAAAGAAATACTAATGGCGCCATGGCGCCATTTAAATGAAGAAAAGAAGGCGCCATGGCGCCTCCCCAAGTTGCACGCATCCATACAAATTTCCTGAGACTTTGGCGCCGTGGCGCCACTCAACCAGGGCCACGGCGCTGCGGGACGCGCATTCCAGAAATCACTTTTTAGGGTTTTTAATAATCCTAATGACACCCAAAGACTCCCAGACTCAACTATAAATATAACAGTCCATCCAACACTCAAGGAGAGGCTAATACAGAGCACAAAACACAGAAACACATATTTTTAGAGATCCAAGGAGAGGATTTAATTCAGGTTTTATCTTTTTATTTCTTTCTTAAAACTCTAATGATTTCCATTAGATTCGTGGCTTGATTATTTATTGTTTTATCTTTTGTCATGAATTTACTCCTTAATTCTGGAGAATGATGTAATTGATGCTTGAACCTTGTATTTCGTTTATCAATTTTGTTATGAAGTTTTATTAATTTATTTATATTCTTTTGAGTTTAATGCTTCTTGATTGGTGGCCACAATTTGAGATGATGAATGTTTAGAATCTATCACTCGAGAGAGGGGATTTTGAATAGATCTAGAGAATATAACCTAGGATTTTATCGAGTTCGAGAGAATCTGTAATCCTTTGAAGTCGTTAATATAGAATCACAAAGCGTAATGAGTTGTTAACTATTGGATTTTTATAGAGATATCGAAGTCTGTAGTTGATGATATTTTCACTGATGCTCGAGAGAGGGAGTGAATATTTTAGGAGTCTTGACTTATAAACAATATAACTGAACAAAGATTAATTGGCATAACAAATACATAGGTGACAGCTAGGTGAAATCAGGATCCAGAATCTCTATCGTATTAGTTCCTCCTATATAATTATTTTTATTTTTATATTTATTTATTTATGAAAATCTTTATTAATTGTTTTCTAAATAAAGTTAGGATTATCAATTGTAGTACTTAGTGCGAGTTAACGCAATCCCTGTGGGTTCGACACTCTAAACTCATTTATACTAAAACTTGACACCGTAGACTTGCGGTACGATATAAAAATATCACAACAGTGAGTACGGCCTTAAATCTTTGTCCCGGTTCACACCGGGTGGCGACTCCATCATTCTCCGGTTTTGTCCCCCGTGGGCTACTCCGTACTCCCAACCGGGCCGCAAGCCCGGAACGGCATGCGTCGCCCAGTTTCTGTGTTCCCACAGTCTGGCGACTCCACTGGGGATAGAGAATCGGCCCCGAAATAATGCCTCGTAATCCTTGGATTTTTGCTTTAATTGACCGTGTCTACTGTGGGTTAAAAGGGGCTTAATCAAAGGCACTTTTAAGGCTGGGTAATGGTTTGGTGTCTTCCTTCATTCACTACCTTTCTATACGGAAATGCTGTGAAGGCACCTAGATAATCATTTACTCGTAGCCTATTGTGATGGACTAATTTGGAGGACTCGTTGTTTATTCCTGTCACCAAGCGATAAGAGCCTAAGAGGCTTGGGTACTTAAGAGAGCCTCGCTTCACCCTCCCTCTGGGAAATCTACAATGGGAAATCCATCTGACAGTCAGTCACACACCATAACTCGTTGGCACGTACTGTAAGATATAAAAAAGGAGCGCTCACTTGGTCGCTCGAACCCTTGAGTAGGGAGACCTAGTTGTGGGCAATCCTTCACCAGCGAGAGTCTTTGTCTACACTCCCGCAAACCCACACATAGGCCGGGGTTGTATGGCCTATAGCAACGATTTCCTTGTGCTTGTGGACCATTCTCATTTGAATACAGTTGGACTTCTTGTCAGAAATGTGAACTTGTTGGGCCATTTAAACTGGGACGAGTTCGTATCCTATGACAATTGGGCCAAAAGCTTCTGAAATATTGATGGGCCACCCTGTAGAAATTATTTCTGGATGCTTGTGTTTGGGAACATTGTCGTTTGGATCCATTCGTACCTTTTTTCATGAGGTATGGGCTTGTTGGGCCATTTAAACTGGGACAAGAACGTATCTTATGATGATTGGGCCAAAAGCTTCTAAAACGCCAATGGGCCATTATATGTTTGTGTTTAGGAACATTATCATTTGGATACGGTTGGACTTCTTGCCATTAGATGTGAACTTGTTGGGCCATTTAAACTGGGACGAGTTCACTCCTATGACAGTTAGCCCAAAAGCTTCTATAATGATGATGGGCCGATTTGTGTGAAAATTTTAATGAATTGATATATTCCTTGTATCACATGCATCTCATTCATCTTATGTATACATATATCATGTTAACACCCTCTATGCCTATAAAAGACATCATAGATTCCTGTTGGGTTAGGAAAGAGGGAAGACTCACTAAAAGACCGGTAACAGATATGAGTACATCCGATAACGAGGTATCCCGGATAGATCAGTTGGAAAACGGTCTCGCCAAAATTACTGAACAGTTGCAAGCCTTGACTACTGCTGTGGCTGGTATGGCTGTACCCCGTACTGGGGGAAATTCTGATAATGTGAGGCGTGAGGAGCCTCCGAGTGGGTTGGGGGATGATATCCCCGCTTTTGATGACGACATGGCAGAGTATGCAACATGCAGAGTGATTGGGTCTCAGGTAGAATTTCAGAAGCTTCGAGATCAGGTTGAAACAGTTACCCGCAAAATATGGGGTAAACATGAAGAGTTGTTAGATTATGAGGCAATGACCTTCGAAGAACAGTTGCCAGCTCAGTTCAAGATGCAGGATATGGCTAAGTTCAACGGGAATGGGGATCCGAGGGTCCATCTCCGTTAGTATGTTTCAGTTATGAGTTCAATGGGTTTATCCAAGCGTCAAGTGCAGAAAATGTTTGGGATGTCACTTGAGGGAGCGCCGGTAGTTTGGTATCACAGCCTTGAGAAGAAGATTAGGGAAGATTGGAGTGAACTGGCTGATGCTTTTCTGAAGCAATATGTTACAGATCTGGAAATTGATTTGTCACTCCGTGATTTGGAGAACACTAAGAAGCCGGAGGAAAGCTTCAAGGAGTATGTAGACCGCTGGAGAAGCCAGCTTCTGAAAATGCAGACTCGGCCCTCTGAGAAGGACCAGATTAAAATGATCCTCAAGGGCACCAAGCCCTCGATTTATGGCAAGCTGAGGAGGATGACCTCCATGATTGCTGATTTTCGACAGTTGAGAGAAACTGTCATGGATATTGAAGAAGAAGAGGCAGAAAATAGGAAGTTTTATGGCCTAAGTAGGAGGCCTATTGAGGGAACATCGGGTACCAAACCTGTTTCTGCAGAGGTTGCTGCCATCCGGAATCAGAGATTCTCCAACTTAGGGAGACCCCTATCTTAAGTGCTGGAGAAATTAAAAAGACAAGGACTTCTGAAACCCCTGGAGGCCAAACCACTTCCAACCCTCCACCACTACATCTCAATCTGAGCCAATACTGTCACTTCCACCAACAGAAAGGCCACGACATTAATAATTGTGCCCACCTCCGCCATGAAATCCAGGACCTTATAGACTCCAAAAAGATACCCGACCCTGAAACAGAACGCCCCAACACACACCAAATCCCCTACCAAATTACCACTCTGTCCCCCCACCGACCTATATGATAAACTCCGGCCTACCCGAAAGCCTTGTCCTCAAATCCTTTGACCACCAAGCCTATTGCCTTGGAATTTGGGATAATAACAGTGAAGATGAGACAAAACGAGGGCATAATTTCTGGGAAGACTTCTCCAATAGTGATGAAGAAGAAGTAATGGGGATGACACGCAGTGGGCGTTTCTAAAATGATATGATTGAGAAGGGTAAATGAGTGTTATCAGAGGGTAGAGAAGTAGCTGAGAATACGAAAAATGCCGAGAGAGATGTAGTGCTGCAATAGTTGAGGAAAACCCGAGCACAAGTGAGTACCTGGGATTTGTTGTGCGCATCTCAGGAGCACAAGCGGGCCATGGTTGAGGCATTATGCAAGATAGTGGTGACAGAGGATGCCAACCCCGCAATGTTTGTTGGGTCAGTGCAAAAGGAGGCTTTGCAGGCAATCACTTTTTCTGAGGAAGAACTCCCAGCTGAGGGGAGAAATCATAATAGACCTTTGTTTATCAGAGCTGAAGTGAGGGGTAAAATGACCTCTTGTGTGATGATGGATGATGGCTCATCCATTAATGTGTGCCCGTCGAAGATTTTGGCCAAGCTGGGTATAAAAACAACAGATCTGGATCCCTCTAGTATGACTATCAAGGCTTATGATGACAGTAAGCGAAGAGTTGATGGTATATTTGTAGCAGCGGTCAAGGTTGGTCCTATTGAGGATGAAGTTGAGTTCACAGTGTTGGATATCCCAGCCACTTTTGCCTTGTTGTTGGGAAGGCCTTAGTTTCATAAGCTTGGGGGCATGCCCTCCACTCTACATCAGATGGTTAAGTTCCCATATGGGGGAGAGTTGTCACCATCCGAGCTGAGGTAGACAATGCTGTGGCTGCTTTGGAAATACAACATTTCCCGAGGTTCCAAGTGTCGACAACTTTTGAGGAATGGGTGGATCCTAAGGTAGCTAGGATCATGGGAAAAATGAAGTTCGAGCCGGGTGAGGGTTCAAAACTGCCAGACTTTAGATGACAGACTACTCGGAGGGGTTTTGGGTACAAATCTGACGAGGAAAAGCCGAAGGTTAAAACGAAAGGGCTGAAATTGATGGATTGCTTTGTAAAGCCTTCAGGGTATCAAGGTGATCCCGAACCAATAGAAGTTAACGGAATTGTGGTGCCTGGTTTTGAGATCTTCCAAGAGATGCTGGGTAAGAAGCCCCTGACCGAAGAAGTTGTGGAGGAAGAGAATTGGGAAGAAGAATTGATGAAGTTGGAGAGCCTGACTCTCGAAGAGGATAAGAAGTCTGAGAAAAACCTGGTTGCGAAGGATGAAGTGTCTGCCGATGATGATGAAGACATTTATCTTCCTGATTTGTTTAAGTGTACTCCCGCATTTATTAGCAATAAAGATAATCATTTTGCTTATTTTCCCGAGTCTTTTTCCTCTAACTTGCATGACTTGAGTATATTTGATATCAGCTCCACCAGAATGAATGCATTTAACTTGGGCATGCTTGAGAACCCCAAGGAAATTATGATTGCAAGTGAAGTTACCGCTGAAGAGGGGAAGAAATTAGAAGAAGTATCGGTCAGATATGCCAAAGTGTTTGCTTGGTCCTATGAGGACATGCCTGGGGTAGACAGAAGCATTGCCCAACACACAATACCAACTTATCCGAATATGAGGCCAGTGAAACAGAAACTTCGACGGATGAGACCTGAGTGGGCCGAGAAGGTCAGAGAAGAGGTTAAGAAACAGATAGATGTGGGGTTCCTGGAAGTAGTGAAGTATCCTGAGTGGTTGGCAAGTATTGTGCCGGTGCCGAAGAAAGACGGGAAAGTCAGAATATGTGTGGATTACAGAGATCTCAACAAGGCTTGTCCGAAAGATGATTGTCCTCTACCTCATATTGATGTACTAGTTGATATTGCAGCTCTATCTGCCATGTATTCTTTTGCAGATGGGTTTTCAGGGTATAATCAGGTTCTTATGGCTGAGGAAGACAAGCACAAAACTGCCTTCGTCACAGAGTGGGGTACTTATTGTTACAAGGTAATGTTGTTTGGGCTCAAAAACGCAGGAGCTACTTATCAGCGGATGGCCACTACATTGTTCCACAATCTGATGCACAAAGAGATTGAAGTGTATGTGGATGACATGATGGTGAAATCAGAGACAAGAATCTGACGCATCGAAGCACTAGAGAAGTTCCTTCAGATGGTCGATAAGTAAAACCTGTGGTTGAATCCTAAGAAGTGTGTGTTTGGAGTGACATCTGGAAAATTACTGGGACATACAGTAGGAATGGGATGGATAGAAGTAGATTTTGAGAAAATCAAGGCAATTACTGAGATGCCGGCACCGAAGACAGAGAAAGAGGTTAGAGCATTCCTGGGAAAAATTCAGTATATCAGTCGGTTCATCGCCAAGTTGACATTAGTGTGTGAGCCTATTTTCAAACTTTTGATAAAGGACCAGCCAGTGAAATGGAATGAGCAGTGTCAGTCAGCCTTCGACAAAATCAGGGAATATTTGGTGAAGCCTCCTGGTTTGAAACCTCCGAGACCAGGCAGACCCTTGGTACTGTATTTGGCTATAGAATTAGAAGCACTGGGGGCAATGATGGTACATGTAGATGAGACCGGGGTAGAGCATGCAGTCTACTATCTCAGTAAGAAGATGCTCCCGTATCAGGCTCGTTATCAAGAGGTAGAGAAGATCTGTCTAGCAGTGGTATGGGCTTCCAGAAAATTACGGCATTACTTCCAGTTCTACAAGATCCAGGTAGTGGCAAAAGAAAATCCCTTGAAATATCTGCATTCGGTGCCCTCGCTGGTAGGGAAGTTGGGCAGATGGTTGGTATTTCTGACAGAGTTTGACATTGAGTACCTCACGTCCAAAGTAATCAAAGGGCGAGCAGTGGCAGAGTTTCTAGCATTACAACCTATTGAATGGGATCAGTATAAGTTTGAATTCCCAGATGAAGAGATCCAAGCAATAGCAGTTCAAGAGTGGATGATGTATTTCGACGGAGCAGTGAAATACAAGGGAGCCGGAATTGAGATCGTGATAGTGACCCCCGAAGGAGAGACTTTGCCCTTGGCCAAGAGGTTGACGTTCAGAGTAACTAACAACATGTCCGAGTATGAAGCATGTGCCTTTGGTTTGACTGCACTGATATCCTTGAAGGCTGAGAGCGTGGAGGTCTACGGAGATTCGATGCTAGTGATCCGACAGA
Organism: Zanthoxylum bungeanum; assembly: GCA_019454045.1. Classification (NCBI taxonomy): domain Eukaryota; kingdom Viridiplantae; phylum Streptophyta; class Magnoliopsida; order Sapindales; family Rutaceae; genus Zanthoxylum; species Zanthoxylum bungeanum. The sequence goes on from SKCR01033174.1 coordinate 62,612, forward strand.
TGCAAGGAGAATGGGAATTGAAAGAAGAACGGTTGAAACCTTACCTTTTTCACCTCAGAAAGTTGGCACAGGTTATCCCCGATTGTAAGAGCCAGCACTGCCGCGAGAAGAGAACAGATGGCGGATGCATTAGCTACACTTGCAGCAACTTGGGAAAATCCAGAGAAGTTAGTAATGAGACCGTTGGTACTGAAAACAACAAATAGACCCGTTTATGAGATAGAAAGAGTCCTGGAAGTGGAGATCGACGATGGTAAACCTTGGTATCATGACATTGAAAGGTATCTGGAACATGGGGAACTCCGAAGGGAGCAAGCAGAAAAGACAGATTAGCCATTCAGAAATTAGCTTCCCAGTATGTGATTTTGAAAGGGGAACTGTACAAGAGGCAAGCAAACGGTATTCAGTTGAAATGTTTGAGAAAAGAAGAGGCTCAGCAGGTAATGGAAGAAGTACACGCCAGGGTATGTGGTTTGCACATGAACGGGTTGAATCTGTCCCGCAAGATAGTGAGATAGGGTTTTTACTGGTCAACCATGGAGACAGACTGCGCGAAGATGGTAAAACACTGTCATGATTGTCAAGCACGCGGTAATTTGAATCATTTTCCGCACACAGAGTTGCACGGTTTGTCAGAGCCATGGCCTTTCTCATCATGGGGAATTGATATGATTGGAGAGATTCGACCGAATGCATCGAATGAGCATCGCTTCATAGTAGTGGCAGTAGATTATTTCTCAAAGTGGGTGGAAGCCGATTCATTCCGCAGAGTTACAGCGAAGCAGATGGCCAAGTTTATGACCCGGAATCTCATATGTCGGTATGGTATGCCGCACCATGTGGTTACAGATAACAGAGTTCAGTTTCAGGGAGAGACACAGGCAATGTTGCAGAAGTACGGGATAAGCCATCACAAGTCATCACCTTACAGGCCGCAGACAAATGGGGCAGTCGAAGCAGCCAACAAGACAATAAAGACAATTTTGGCCAAGATGACAGAGAACTGCAAGGATTTGGCCGACAAACTACCGTATGCTTTTGGGGGTACAAAACATCAGTAAGAACAGCGACGGGAGCCACACCTTACTCTTTGGTCTACGGAATGGAAGTAGTACTGCCAGTGGAGGTTGAGATATAGTCAATGAGGGTATTAGCAGAAACAGAGTTACCAGAGCAAGAATGGGCCGCACAGAGGTTTGAACAGTTAACACTGCTAGATGAAAAGAGAATGAAGTCCTTGCATCACATGCAGATATATCAGAAGAGGTTGGCTCGGGCATTCAACAAGAAGGTGCGCCCTACTAAGATTAAAAAGGGTGATTTGGTACTTAAGCAGTCAAGGCCGTCGATGACAGATCCGAGAGAAAAGTTCAGACCTAACTGGGAAGGACCTTACATAGTGCAGAAAGTAATGGGAAATGGGGCAGTGAGACTGTCAGACTTGGAAGGTAACGAGTTCACTGAGCCAATCAACGTGCACAAATTGAAGCAATATTTTGCATGAGAAAGAGAAAACTTGGCAGAAGACCTAACCCGACGGGATAAGGAAACTCATGCATGCATGCATACACGTAACACATTTTGGCATTCGTTTTGTGTTTGTTTTGTATTCACAGGTTTTGAAGAAGAAAATATAAGTCGGCAAAGACAAGCCGATTAGAAGCATCAACATACCAGCAGCAGTTTTGGGATGCATCCCAGGGGCGTGGCCACATCAATACTAGCAGCAGTCTTGGGGATGCGTCCTGGGGTTGAGGCCCACGTCAACACATATATCAGTTGCAGTTATTGGGATGCGTCCCAGGATCGAGGTCCACTGCATCATCAGTTTCGGGATGCGTCCCAGGGTCGAGGCACACCTTTTGTTTGCGGTATTGGGATGTGTCCCAGGGTCGAGGCCCCCGTTGTCGGTTGCAGCTATTGGGATGCATCCCAGGATCGAGGTCCACTGCATCATCAGTTTCTGGATGTGTCCCAGGGTAAAGGCCCACCTTTTGTCAGCGGTATTGGGATGCATCCCAGGGTTGAGGCCCCCATTGTCGATTGTAGCTATTGGGACGTGTCCCAGGATTGAGGTCCACTACATCATCAACTCAGTTTGAGACAGCAGGCAAGTCAGGTGGCAGCTGGTGAGCCAGGTAATTGAAAATGCATTGCATAACTTTGATAGGATTGTCACTATTACACATTACACAAGTCCCATCAAAGTGGGGGTGACTGTAGGCACTGCATTTTTGCATATAAGTCCCTCTGATGAGTCTCATTTGGAGATACTACCTTTTAAGTCATGGAAGTCGCGGGAAACGGACGTCGGAAGGGGAAATTCAGAATAAGTATGTCATTAGATTCATTTCACAAGTTCACTGTTTTTGTTCGTGCTGCGTTCGTGACCACGTTCGAACGTCAAACAGATTGTGGGCGTTCTTGTAGCGTTCGAATCGGTGTTCGAACGGTGTCGGTATTTCTGGTTTTGCTGCTAACTTCACATCCAAGCCCAATTAGCCCACCAAAGCCCATAAAACATATCCAATTAATAAAATACATATTTAACACATGACAAAATTAAATAAATCATATACCAATTTAAAATAAAATCATGCCTAATTAAAATCAATCAAATATATCCCTTCTATTAAAACAAATATCATGCCTAAACCAAACAAATTAAATACATGAACTTCCTAATTAAGCATAATCTTGTCTCTCATATCCTCCTTTAATGCACAAATCTCTTCCTTGTCAAGCAAGGATTCACCCATCCCGTTTGTCTATAAAAGAAACACATTGCCAAGACACTTCCCTCTCTCCAATTCACGCACAAACAGCAAGAAAAAGCCCTAGTCCTCACGACCAAAACAAGAACAAGCATCAAAGAATTCTCCTTTCATCCCTCACTCTCCATAACCGAAAACATCAAGCCCCCTAAACACCTCCCCACAGTCGAGAATCATCACCCAAAACAGTCCCCTAACGCCACCAAAACTGCATCACCGAAACAGTCACAAAGCCTCACTGTAATCACCGTAAAACACCCTCCATGAAACTGCTTAACATCACCGAATAAACTGCCATAAAACCGAACTACATCTACCAGAAATAGCAGCCCTGCACCCCTGAAATTACCGAAAAACACACCCAAAACAGTAGCCTAAATATAGCAAACACAATGACCACAAATCAGCAGTAAAACAACAGTAAAACAGTAGCAAAATAGCTGCAAAACGGAGCGAAAATAGTAGCTTGAGCAGCGAAACAACGAGAGAAAATCTTGAACCAGTGAACCGGAGGAGTTGCGGAGCATCCACCCTTCCGACGACCGCGTGCGGTACTTCCGATAGTTGACATAAAAGGTTAGACCTGATGGCACTTTTCGTATTTATTTTTTCATCTTTTAATCGTTTTAGTTATTTATTTCGTATGAGAGTTGTTCATGGATGCATGTTGTGGCTTTGAATAAAATTGAAAATGTGTCGCCTCTTATGGTATATAGGATGGAAACCCAGACATAAATTCCGTAGCCGAATCCGAATGGACGGTAGTGCGGTCTGTATTTGGGATACAACTCCACGTACCACTTGAGCAAACGTCGCTTATTTTGTATTATGTTGTTTTGATTCGTTTATTATCTGTTATTTAAATTCTGCATGTTATTTGTTTGTGTAATGATGAGATAAAGCATATTAGCTTTGTAATTTGGATTAAAGGTCCTCCGTTTCGAGGGGTTAAAATCCTTTACCACGACGCTTTGCTGCGACGGATGATGTATATTCGGTTGAATGTAGGGTGTGTTCAATCGGGTATACGAAGTCCGATATTGTTGTCTTTATTTTTTATGCATTATGATATTAGCGCATGGGCTTAGTAAGTTGGATTAAAGGTCCTCTATATCGAGGGGTTAAAATCCTTTACCACGATGCTTTGCCGCGCCTTGTAGCCCGTTATTATTTATTAGGTGTCATCTATTCACCCGTTCACGTATTTGTCATGTTTTTACTATTTTTTTGAGGTCACTGCTGTAACCTCGTTCGAACGCGTTTCAGAACACCGCACGAACGCATACTTTCTGTCTCAGTTCGTTCGAACGCATTTACGAACGCTATACGAATGTGAACTTTCTGTTTACCGTTCGAACGCGTTTACTAACGCTACTTGAATGCGCACGTATTTCCTTTGTTTTTATCATGCATCAGGTCTGGTCCCGTTCGAACGCGTTCTCAAACGCTATACGAATGCGAACCTTTTGTTTACCATTCGAACGCGTTTACGAACGCTACTCGAACGCGAATGCGTTTTTTTTCATGAGGTTCTGTCCCGTTCGAACGAATTCTCAAATGCTATAAGAACGTGAACCTTCTGTTTACCGTTCAAACACATTTTCAAACGCTACACGAATGCGCATAAACTGAACTTAGTCATTTTCATCTCATTTCATGCATAATTGTTTCTTAGGTGATTTCTCTTATATCATGTAAGCAATCATACTATTTGTATCCCTGCATTTATCTATTTGATGTGTTCATGAGATGGTATTCAAGTATGATTAGGCCGTTATTATGTTACTTGGTTCTTAAGCATGATTTACCCTATTTGGTTGTTCATTTTCAAGCATGATTAGTCATTTATTTTGCGTTTGGAATTTGCATTATGTCTAGGTTGTTCTTTGTTTTCCGCATTATATTATCGAAGTATGTTCATGAGATTGCCGTGAGCTATTGCATGTTCGCCGTTATTCCAATTTACTTTCATACATGATTATTATTATCTACTGGCATGCCTATGATCGAATGTAATGTGCTTATGACATCGCATGCAAGCCGTATTTATCTTTATGTATGCAAATTGGGACATAGATTATATGCAAATAGGTTGTATGGAAATTCGGACATAGGTTATATGCAAACTTAGATATGAACCTTGTACTTATGCATGCGAACTTAGGAGTAAATTATCCTTGCAAATAAATGTTTCTTAGGCTTGGTTAAATTATTGCACAAATCATTTCATTACAAGTGGCATAAGTAAGGGACCATTCTGAACCCAACGGTTTGAGGTCTTCCCTTGCGAGGGGTGAGTGCGGCCTTAAATCTTTGTCTCAGTTCACACCGGGTGGTGACTCCATCATTCTCCAATTTAGTCCCCCGTGGGCTGCTCCGTACTCCCAACCGGGCCGCGAGCCCGAAACAGCATACGTCACCCAGTTTCTGTGTTCCCACACGACTGTAGACACTTGTATTTTTGCATGAGCCCGATGATGAGCATCGATCGGAGGCACTACCCGATAAGTTACGGAAGTTGCGGGAAACAGATGTCGGAAGGGGAAATTCAAGATAAGTACGCCATCAGATAATTCACCTGTTCATTGCGTTTGCGTTCTTGCCGCATTCGGAAATACGTTCGAACGGCGAACAAATTGCGGGCGTTCGTGTAGCATCCTAATAAGCGTTCGAACGACCATCGGTATTTCTATTTTACTGCTAGCCACATGCCCAAGGCCATCCAAAGCCCATTTAGCCCACCAAGCCCAATCCAAAAATAATTAAAACACTTAAAATACATGTCACAAATTAAATCAAATCCTAAATTAAATAAAACAAATCACCTTCCTAAACTAAATAAATCAAATTAAATCAAAATAAATCCCTCTTCCTAAACCCAACCAATCAAATCCAATCACCTACCAAAATAAATATATCCCCACCAAAATTACACAAGATTCTTTCCTTTAATAAATTAATTAATCACCTCCCTTATTGGCATGATTCCCTTCCTTACCTAGAAACCCTAGTGCACCATTATAAAAGAAACCAAAATTCCAAACCCTTAACCCCTTAGAGACTCACAACTACCTTCAAGAAAAAAACATAATAAAATAATAGAAAACCCTAAGCTCTCATCACCGAAAATCACACCCAAAATACCCATCAATCACTGAAAATCACACCCAAAATACCCATCAACCACCGAAAACTACACACCCAAAACAGCCCCCTACATCACCGAAAATTACACCTAAAACAATCCCTTAAACAGGCCTTACATCCCTCAAAATAACCCTGAAAATAACCCAAACCGAGACCAAAATAATCCCCAAACAGCAGCAAAAGAAAACCGCAGAAAAGCAGTCCGGAACAGCAAAGAAAACAGCGAAAACGGCAGTGAACAACGGTGAAATAGTGAGGGAAAGTCTCGAACCAGAAAACCAGAAAAGTTGTGGAGCAGTAACCCTTCCGGCGATGACGTGACGCATTTCTGAGGAGCAACTTAAAAGGTAGAACCTGAGGGCACAATTTATTACTTTTTTATTTTTTGTAGCTTGGATGCGGCACGCTCGGTTGGACATGGAATATGTCCAACCGGGTGTGCGAGGTCCTATATCAAAAATGACCAAATTCTTGGTCACATCTTCCTTTAACGTTCTTTTATTTATTTATCGCACATTTATTTCGCATTATTTGCTCTTTATCCTTCCGCATGTTTCTTTCTTTGCTTATGTGTTGTTATATGCATCATCATACTTAATGCCCATTTTTATGATTGCATTGTGTTAACGCTTGAATGTTGCCTCTTGTGGTATATCGGATGGAAACCCAGACATAAATTCTATAGCCGAATCTGAATGGACGATAGTGCTGTATGTACTTGGGATACAACTCCACGTACCACTTGGGGAAACATTCACGCATGTGTTTACTGCATTATGGATGCCACTTTCGACATCCCATTTGAACGCGTTCTCGAATGCACACATTCTGCCTCGCCCCCGTTCGAACGCGTTTCTGAACGCTACACGAACGCGTGCATTCTGGACATATTCCTTTATCATGTCTTAGGAATTTTTGAGTTCATTGTTCCGTTAATCTACTTTATATGTGTCATTTTCTTTATTGTTAATCTAATGCGCATGGGCTAACTAGGGTGGATTAAAGGTCCTCCATTCGAGGGAAATGTCTAAAGGCTACCTTTACCATGATGTTTTGCTGCGCCGGACGAGGTGCACTCGATTGAATGTGAAATATGTTCAATCGGGCATACAAGGTCCCATATTATTGCTTTATTTATCTTATATGCGCATGGGCTAATTATGTTGGTTTAAAGGTTCTCTATTTGAGGGAGAAAAAGTCTAAAAGGCTACCTTTACCACGATATTTTGCCGCGCCTTTTATTATTCGCTATTCATTTTTCGCATATTATCTCTTTGTTTATTCATGCATTGTGATCTAGTGCGCATGGGCTAACTAGGGTGGATTAAAGGTCATCCGTTCGAGGGAAATGCCTAAAGGCTACCTTTACCATGATGTTTTGCCGCGCCAAACGAGGTACTCTGGATTGAATGTGAAATATGTTCAATCGGGCATACGAGTTCCTACATTATGTATTTGTTTATCCATACATGTGTTTGTGTCATTTCAGATGCCATTTTGGTAATCGCGTTCGAACCCGTTTCTGAACGCTACACGAACGTATGCATTCTACCTCATTCCGTGCAAATACGTTTACGAACGCTACTCGAACACGCATCTATTTTGTTTTATCATGCATCAGGTCTTACCCCGTTCGAACGTGTTTCCGAACGCTGACATTCTGTTTCATTTACGTTCGAATGCGTTTCAGAATGCTACTTGAACGTGCACGTATTCTGTTTTGTCATGCATCAGGTCTTTTCTCGTTCGAACGTATTTCAGAACGCTATATGAATGCGTGCATTCTGTTTACCATTCGAACGCGTTTACGAACGCTACACGAACGCACATACAATGCACATATTTCTTCTTTTCACATTTCATTCATGTTTGCTTCTTTGATCATTTCTTTTGCACTACATGATTAATCATATCATTTCATTATTTATGCTTAGACAATTTTCATCTATTTATATTTCCGCATTTATCTATTTAATGTGTTCAAGAGATTGTGTGCTTGCCTTTATTTCACTTACTTTTATGCATGCAAACTTAGATATAGGTGGTATGCCAATTTAGATATAGGTTATTCTTGTGTATGTATGTTGCGTAGACTTGGTTATATTATTGCACAAATCCGTTCATTACAAGTGGCATAAGTAAGGGACCATTCAGAACCCAACAGTTTGAGGTCTTCCCTTGCAAGGGGTGAGTACGGCCTTAAATCATTTCCCAGTTCACACTGGGTGGCGACTCCTTTATTCTCCGGTTTAGTCCCCCGCGGGCTACTCCGTACTCCCGACCGGGCCGCGAGTCTGGAACAGCGTCGCCGATTTCTGTGTCATACAATATGTGATTACTTGATTGATTTGCATTGAACATGCCTTTGCCATTGAACATATTTAGTTAAAAATTAAATGCATGTATATTGACATAATTGATCTCATATAGATACATGGATAGTTGATTTTTGATTAATTGGTATCTTAAATAGAGAGAAATCATAAAAAATGCTTAGTTCAATTGGTATTCACTGGTATAAAATTTGAGAAATATTATATCCATGATTTCTACATCTTATGGCATAAGGGAAAATGCTAAATATGCATATTTTTAAACTTTGGTATCTTCATTTGCCAATGCACATATTTTATTGTTATCTCATTAGAACCTAATTTTTGCTTCTCCACTTTTTAATAATGTAAAAGGGGTATAAATCATTAGAAATGAGATTAAAATTTGTGTTACATTCACCCTTGTATTAAGGGGGAGTAAATGTACTAATGAGTTTGTCTAAGTCTTTTAGAGTTTTATTGAAGATAATCACACATTGAGGGGGAGTTATAGAGTTTGGTTGTTGTATTGCTTGTAGGTAATTTCAGACTTATCTATAAAGCATTGGTTAAATATTTTCAAGAGTAAAGATTAAGCCTATAGAGCATACAGATCAAACCTATAAAGCTTTCAAGGCTTGAAGACTCTGATTGAGAACTGGTAATGGTTTAGAGTACTGCAATAGAGACTTTGATGATTTTCGTAATGACATTGGGATTATAAGGATAAGACTGTAAGGTTCATACCTCAACAGAATCGCTTGGCTAAGAGGTTTGTTGGAAAATGTAAGATGTATGTTGGCTTATTCAAAGCTTCCGAAAAGTTCTGGGTAGAAGTTTTAGCCACAACCTGTTACATAAATAATAAGAGTCTATCTTCAGCTATTGATGGTAAGATACCTGAGGAGATGAGGGATCTTAAATGAGTGTTCCTAAGTTAGTGAAAGGGTACAGGGTATAGATAACGTACCTTGTTCCACCTAAATATGTATTCAACATGGATGCTACTTTCAATGAAACTCTAATGTTAAAAATACTTGAACATCATGTATTACATCTAATGAAGTTGTTTCAATACCCAATTCTACATCAAAATAAGATGGAAGAAACAACAGATACATCAAATGAAGTAACAAATCAATAAAAAGAAGAAGAATTGGATAAGAAAGATAGTAAATCAGGAAGAGACATGAAAAGAAGGGCTGTGAGACCACCAATAAGATATGGATGTATAGACATGATAGTATATGCCTTATCTATTACTGAGAATCTATGTGATAAACCAAAGAACTACAATGAAGTTGTTGTAAGTCAACACAATTATTAGTGGATTGATGCAATAAGGGATTAACTTGAGTCTTTTTTCACGACCCAAAACCGGGGTCTGTGACCTTTAAATAAATTACACAAAATAAAATTGGCTCAAAGACTAGTCAAATAACTTCAAAATATGTCATGGGGACTTTTAAAACATCAATAAATATAAGATCATGTGTAAAATATTAAAAATACTCCCACAGTTTAAATGTAATCATATGTCGTGATTAAATAATCAGAATTCAAGGCAATATAATGGTCCAATTGTACAATCCATCACCCAATTAAATTCATAGTTTGATAATTTTAAATACAAGTCAAATACCTCCGAGAATATACCAGTATCGATTTATGAAGAAATTCCATTCGTCACAATCCAAAGCTCTCGAGGAATCAAACACGCTCCTCACTCTCAAAAGCTCCAAAACCTAATCTGAAATTTTAGGATGAGGGGTGAGCAAACCAGACGCTCGGGTCTAAATAACTGACCTTAAATGGTTTTACCAAAACCTCGCATGGTTAGTAAGATATATGTACGTAGGTCCAATAAAATAATATCGATGATGTGAGTATATGAAAAAAAAAACTATAATTTATACATTTTCAATAATATAATTAAAATATGTATCACAAACAAAATTAATCATTTAAATAAAAACATGTGAGTAAAATACCACATGGGGCTACGTAACCAGACACCTAATACATGAGCTATGAGTAATTAATGTATCACATAGGACCACATAACCGGTCACTTAAACAAGAACCATGAATAATCATGTGCAACAATGGGGCCACATAAAAAATACCACAACAGGACAACAATAAACATATGCTGCAACAAGATAACAATAAACAAACTCTGCGTAGTCGGGACTTACACCCAAGGATGCGCCATCACCGTCCAAATAGCTCCGCTCGGGGCCGCATAACAGTTGCCATAACAGGACAACATGGTCTATAAGGTGGGCCACAACGAGGCTTCACAGAAGTAAATGTCGCAACAAGATAATATAACATCCAAGATGTATGCCACAATGGGGCTCCGCATATACCAATTTTAATTTTTTTATTACCAATGCAGGTCTGTTCCAATTTAAATTTATACTACCATATAGATATTTATAAAAACAAAATAATTAAACTTATAATGGTCGTGTCGTGTCGTCCGACGTGCCATTTCATATTCTATAAAAACGTGGCTAATATTAAAATATATTTTATATCATTTCTATGTGCATAACATAGTGATATAATTAAATAAATTTAAAAACCACAATTAAGGTGTGAAATTGAATCCTTACCTCAACTCGATGTTCGAAACACGAAACTGATCTAACAAGAGTGCTCAACATGTCAAATCTATTTTGTTGGTTACACTATTATAAAACTCTCCTCGGGTCCACCAGACACACCTAACGAAGTACGCGGGTCCCGCTGAAGCCAATTATCCACTAAAAAGTAACATCTCGAAACCTGAGATGTATAACATCCAAATAATATTGCGTACAATTCTAATGGAAATTCGGCATGGTTCCGTTTAAAACACGGACTTTCCATTTACAACTCAAAACCACAAATACCCATCTAGGGCCTACAATAACCACCAATATCAAAAGAGGCCTTATCTTCCCCCCTCCCCTGACATTTACTTTTTTCTTTGTCTCCCCTGTAATTCCGAATTTATCCCTTATCTTTCTCAAAAATTCAATTTTCCAAATAAATAAAATATATCCCACTTTTTATATATTGATATATATAAAATATAAAAATAACATAAGTACTTATTTTATTTCATTAATAAATTTTTTATTTTATAATTTTTTAAAAAATTTATATTTCTTTACTTTATATATTTTTTTATTTGTTTAATAAATATTACAAATTTCATATTTATTATTATTTATTTTGTGTTCATTTATTCATTTAATTTTTATGATTCTTTTTTAATTCATTTAACACTACTTATGTATTATAAAAAATTTCTCATGTATATTAGAAAAATATTTATTTAAAAATAGTACAAATAACAACATAAAAAGTTACACTTTAAAATATCCAAACATAAATTCTAATCTATGTTGTCTCTAAAGTTTTCTCATAGAGCACTTGGTGATATACTCAATTCTCTGTACCATAATTGATTACGAATACTATAACGAGTGACCTATTTTCGGAATTAAAAAAAAAAAAGAAAGAAAGAAAGGGAACAAGAAATTATGGGCGCACAAACCCCTTCTTCAGAGAAGGGGGAATTCACCCTTCTTTTCTTTCTTTTTTTTTTCTTTTTTGATTTTTCTTTTAATTCTGAAAAAAATTTATGAATAGATACGAAATCTATTTTATAAAAATACTATCAAAATATTTATTTTATAATTTAATTTTATTTGGTTAAATTATATTATTTTAATACATAAGTAGTATTAATTAAATTAAAAATGATTCAAAAAAATTAAATGAATAGATACGAAATCTGTAATATATATTAACAAAAATAAAAAAATTAGAAAATAAAAAAATAATTAATAAAATGGGAAAGTGAGTTATAATTAGTATATAATTATTTTTAAATTAATATATATAAATACATAAATTTTGTAATATGTAATAATTGTTTGAGACATTTCACACAATGAGAGGGATATTATGGTAAATTTATTAGGGGACAAAGGGGAGGGGAATGGCAGGGGGTGGCAGGGAGGGGTGGGATGATCAATTTTCATATCAAAACTTCATACCCAACTCAACAACTCAATACTTAATGCAAATTTAATTATCTGGAACAACTGTATAATATGTAGAAAATGAATTTGATAATATATTTAAATACAAGTAAAGCCAGAGTTCGAGTCCATTATCGGGCAAAACGATCAGCCCAACACATCGGATATGTCGAATGACAGAAGCTATTCGAAGTACGCTCTCACGTGGCCTTCATGTGTCGTCACACGTGTCAACTCGTGGAGCCCACGCATCGGTGAGTCACGACATCACTGAATTAGAAGACGTGTGCCGTCTCACTGAGTCCAATGGTGGCGGTCACGAGCCGAGAACAGTTCCGGTTTGCCTTGAATAGGCCAAAAATAGTCGTGAGATTTATGCTATGGTTTCACCAGAAAAAGGCCTCCTCCGATGACACTACCACCACCAAAATTCTCCCCACGACTTCTTTTACTTTCCCCTAACTTATCTGCCGGAAAATGGCCCGAAACGGTCGGATCTTACTCCATTCTTTCTCTCTCTCTCTCTCTCTCGTATTTTCTCTCTCTTTAAAAGAGGGTTACACGTTTACTTTGAAGAAGAATGGGACTTCTATGATTACTGGAAAATATCAAAGACACCCTAAAATTTGGATCAATTTCAATTTAAATAAAAAATTATAAAATTCTCATTTTAAGACCCCTAAAATTTGAAATTTACCATTTTTACTAAGACTTATTGGGTGAAATGATAATAATACCTTTACAAAATTAAGGTTATTACATCTCTAGCAAAGAATAACATTTGCAAGCTTGTCAATAGACAAATGAACAAAAGTATTGCAGGTTGGAAATATGTCTATAAGATCAAGGAGGGTGCTGGTATAGTTCTTTGGAAATTCAAGGTAATGTTTGTTGAAAACATATTCACACAACATGAGGGCATTGATTACCATGATGTCTTTTTAACTGTTTTGAAACACAATTCGATAAGAGTGGATTTCTTTAGTACTTGCATTTTGTTAGGGTTGGTGCTCGGAAGGCCAATCTGGATCGTATTTATGTCTGATTCATGAATACGAACAATATATTTTTCCATGATATTACTTATATATGGTTACACCTATTGTTTTTTATATACGTATTCGATCTAATTACGATTAGATTGAAAATAAATCTCATTTAGTGATATGTATATATTAGACAAAGACCCCAGGATTTACAACGTAGTGCGCAGTTACAACGTAGTTTGTAATTGACATTGGGAAGTGTCACTATAAGTTGTATATTCTCAAATAAAGTTCCTGGTCAAGATTTACTAACACATGTCGGTTAGTACATTCCGCTGAGACCAGTACATGTCGTATATCAGGACTTGGTCTGATGGTTTACCCCAATGAACCATGACTTTTGGGAGACTCGTATAGACATGTAGGTGTTTATTTGATAAACACTAAACGACTCATCGAAAATTTCCTAATAGATGGTACACTAACGTCAATAGGAATCTTCTCGAGTCGAGTAGCATAGTGGTCCTTTGACTTGCGATACCACTTTGGATATATGGACATCCTCCACACTTCGATGGCAGTCACATCAAAAATCTATTTAGATCAGACCTACGCCTGCTCGTTGGGTGTGAACTCATGCTCATGATATCATGTGACTATCAGATAAAATCTGTCAGTCCTGTGTAGAAGGTATAGGTATCATATACGTATTTATGATCTAGTAAATCCATGGTCGTGGTATACTTCAGAAGCGAGTTCCGAGTGTTATTTAGAGTTCGTAAATTTGAAAGTCGATTATATTATACCTTAGGGATTTGAAGTTCCTTTCTATATCCCCGGTATAATATTGATAGTCTGTGATAGGGATTATACGTACGCAATGACCTCGACTTGCATAGTTTAGCGAGATTATTCGTGGTCGTCATAATTTACGAGTGGGTAAATTATGGACACGAAATTTGATTTTATGATGGATAAACCTAAACTTAGAGAGTCCCACAATATGAAATGAGCTCGTTGAGTACTTGGACAACTCGTTATGAACAATACAGATTATTCATAATACTTCATTCGGATTAAATAAGTTAATTCGAATCGTTTAAGGGTTAAACGAAAAATACATGCATAAAGGTCATTTCAGTCATTTCCTAATTAATGTGTATTTGTATTTAATATATGATTTTATTAAATACATATTAATTAATTATCAAATAAGATATTTGACATATATCATAAATATATGTATTTTGATTATTTAAAGTAAATATGATACATATATTTAGATATTTATATTTAGATATTATTTAATTATTAAATTATTAAAGTAATTAAAATATAAATATCTAAAGTGATATTTGGCTAGGAAATGATTAAAGTGTAAATATTTGACTTTTTTTTTTTTTTTAAAGGTAATAGTTATCAAATTGGATTTGATGACTTTTAGCTTGATATTTATTTTTTTGATTAAATGAATTTCAATTGACAAAAATACCCCATTAATTTCGTCTAAGCCTACTATAAAAGAGAAATATTTTTTTTTCCTTTACTTAGTTAATGAAAAACCTAGCCTCCAAATATCATAAAAAGCTCTCCAAGGATTCTAGAGAGGAAGAATACCAACAAGAACAAAGTTAAAAAAAGATTTTGAAATATTAAAGTAATCTTAGTTATCTTTAGCTTAAATAATTATTTTTGTTGTTCTTGCTTGTATTCTTTATGTTGTAGAGATTCTTACAGAATTTGTAGAGATTCTTTACACTCTAAAATTTAGGGCTTTTTAATTTGGTTGATGGATTTGGTGGTTAGATGCACGTGTGAAGTAAGATTGAGTAATATTAGTTCAATTTTATCATATGATGACTTGTTGCCATTCTAGAGTGTTATTACCACTCTTGTAATACCGATAATTTTTATTGAGTTATTCATTAGTGGTGGCTTTGATTGGTGTAAATATTAATATGATTAATATGAAGAAAATTGGATTTAAAGCATGAAAAATGATAATTTTTGTACCCAGATCAGATCTGGAAATTATAGAAAATTTTTGATGAAAAATATGTTATTTGAATATATTGAATGTGTATTGGACATTGGCATAATTGCCAGAAATTATTTCGGAGTGAAAATACGCGAAAATGGAGAAAAACGGCGTTACGGTGAGTTTTGGTCCTACCGGATAACAGCTACCCAAACAGTGAATTGGTCACTATTCGGGAAGCCCATGAACTTCCCAAGTACTATTGGGGCTGACCTGGGCAGCCCCCGTATGTATTGGTTGGTTAGTTCGGTGAAAAATGTGTTTTATGCTATTTTACGGAAAAATATTTTCGTAAACGTTTCGCGATATTTTCTAAATTATTTATGTCTATTTTGTTATCGATTATAATATGTTTAGGTGAAATATGAATGAATTATTTATATGGGATATTGAATAATTTATTCCGTAAGTTTAAAAGTTTTAAGGTTACGATTTCTCCCGAACCGCGCTCTTTCGCTGCGCCTGACCCCAACAAAATGGTATCAAAGCGAGTTTGATCTTACATCCATTAGATTTGTCATGCTTGATATTTGATATTTAATCCAATTTTATTATTTCTATATGCATGTGAAATTAATTTGATTAATTTTGGATTATTTGACATTAGGAAAATCCCCGTTAAATAAGGCATTAAAGTGACTAGTATTAGGAATACTTGTTTCTTGGTTCGTCTTGTCAATACAGATATAAATAAATTTTTATGGCTATATCCAAGAACGTGCCAAAGAAATTTATTTGTACTGGATATATATTTGATATTAGACAAATTCAAGTGAAAGTTGATTCATGAACGTGCCAATGATGTCAGGACTACATCGGTAGCATGAGTTTGTCATTGAAAACTGAAACCTTAACATGCCTCATGTGAACGTGCCAAAGATGTCACAACGAGACACGGTCAAGACCAAATTTAGGAGTCACAGTGAGTGTGATTGACAATGAGTTGTCTACCTGTGAATATACGTAGGCGAGAACGTGCCAAAGCTGTGAGTCGAAATATATTCATGGGGTCCATTTCCTATTATGGAATTCTATTTAATTATTGAATTCTCGTTTTCCATTGGGGATTATGATATTACGTAAAGTAATGAGAGGCACTACTGGGTTAAAAATCCATAACTAAGGCAGTGTGTAATATTATGAAAATTACCGCTTATGTTTTCCTTATTCTATAGTGCTGATAGAATTAAACTTTTATCCACTGCATGCATATTTTATATATATTTTTTTGACTTCACTTATGATTGCAGATTTCTAGAATAGGTTCTAGATTAAGAGTAGGCTTGGATATTGTTAGATTAGTCTAAACCATCGGTAACTGTTGTTCCGATTTTCTTGAAAAATCAAGATGGTTAGTTACTAAGTCACGATAGGTAATCTAAATAGATATATGTTTTAGGATATAATCCTGTAGAGAGAATAGTTTCTTATGCAGTAAAGATTTACATGAATTGGTTCATGTCTCGAGATTCTTCACTGGCATTAAAAAAAACCCCATTAGGTACTTGCGACTATTGGATAGTTACATGTTTTTTTATAAACAGTTGTTACATATTTTAATACAACTAGTAGTGTCATTGGCGAATAGATAAACATTAAGAAAAATATTCGGTTAAGTAAATAACTTAAAACAATACTTTATGAGATTTTATCACTTAAGCATTAGATGTTTATTTCGTATGGTAAAAGATGGTCTGATATGAGATCACATCACATATCTTTATCCATTTAATGAATATTGTATTCGGGAATGTGATTAAATCTCATTTAACCAATGATTGCCATTGGACCATAAGATTTATTAAACTGATACATTATTGTATGTAGTTTAATGAATTGTAAATTACTTAAGGTAGTTTTCTTTACATCGTTACTTAGTCAATGAGTTATCATGACTTAGTTACATGTTTATGATGAAACGCGGATATAATATTTTTACTGGTTCAAAGATATTCGATCTGAAGTTTTGAAAACTGTATCTTTGAAAATTCATCGTGAGTCTTTGAATTGTTTAAAGATGCTTGATGCGGTCAAACATATGAATTTATAGCAATTAGTTCTAAGATTATTTAGTGAATATGATTCTTACTCAATATTATTCTTCTACGATTCCATCGTGACAGAATTGGTTAGTGGGAGGAATCTAATCTTATATGATTTGATTCATTTGATATTGAGTGTTACTGAATTAGTTTCCATACTCTTAGGGATATGCTCCAGTAACACTAATCCATCCTTTTAATTAAGGTTCCACTAGTTTCTAAATTTACGTATATGATATGTATAAGTAGAAAATTTGAATCTTGAAAAGTTTGAGATTTGAATCTTTCTTTTGTATGATGGTTATATAATTGAAAGTACTTGCGCCTCAGAGGTACACATAAAAGTTTATCATATATTATATTTAATAGAATATTGTATTCTATTTGATAGAATATCTTTTCTACGATCCCGAATAATAAAATTATTTTATTACTAAGTGTGTAACATCATATATTGACAATTATAGAAAAGACTAAAATTATTGAAGTCAAATATGAGAGTGATAAACTATAAATGGAACTACATAATTAAAAAGATGAAAAGACCCTTAGACATCTTTCATATAAGTCAAATATAATGTCAGAATTATTTGCGAAGTATTTGATACTTAATGGTTCAGATGTTTTCTTATCGATATAAGTTATCCTATAACTTATAGTGAGAGCGATATTTGATATTGATTCCGGAAGTTAGCATTATATCATAGATCTAAGATTGTTCATAACTTATTACGATCAAGTTTGGAACTTGATTAAGCTTTATTATGAATCGTTCATAAAATATTCAAATGGTTTGCACAACAAAAACAAAGTGAGTTTATTAAAGGTTTGACTTTTATAGTATGATAATGAGAAATATTATACTCAGCAATCTATTGTAGATTCTGAGGAAACTTGTCTGTAGTCACACTAATTGAGTAATTAAAGATTTGTTGGTTAATGTTAATATTAAACTGTTTATTTTAGCAAAGAGTGCAAAATGGTGTTTCTTTCTGGAATGGCCCTGAAGTTTGCATTATGTTAAAATTACAGTTTGGTATACTAGCTTATAGAGCCTATTGTAGACTCAGATGAGTTTTCTAGAAATATGTGTTCTCCAATTTTGATATCAGTCAGATTGTCTGATTTTATCAAAGCATAGAGAATACATATGTGATAGTAGGGTTAGTGGGAGCATACAAATTTCTTTCCGGTGTTATATATCCTAACGACATTATCATTATTAAAGTAATAATAAGATGTTTATGAGGTAAAAGGTTTACCTAAGTCTTGTTTTCTCCATATAAGCAGTGGGAGTAGTACCTGTTATATTTGATATAAAGTTTTATATATGATATAAAACTAAGAGACTTGTGAGATACTCTCATTAGTCGTGCATTAGATAAGATATAATAAAGCACATAACAAGATTATATGTGTGATAGTTAGTACAACTGTTTGACAATTAGTGTGTCTTTTATATATAGTATTAATCTTTCATAAATGATGATTCCTTTGTCGAAATAGAAATTGATTAGAATGTCTAATCAATCTTATGCATCATAGAATGATGGTATAATGAATACTATATTATATGCGATTAAAGATATCGATTTAATCGTAATTGTTCTGAGCTATTTTGATACGATGTAGACCATATGATGTGTCTTGAAACATGTTCTTTGTTATCTTTGAGCTATTAAGAACGAGTTTCTTATTCATGGAGAATATAGTCCGCGACCATTAGAGTCAGATTAGTTTTGAGTCTAATTATGACGTTAGACAATCTACGTCATAAAGAGTCAGAAAATATACAGTGAGAGTGTCATAAATGATTATACTACGAGTGGAATTAGTTATAAATTATGAAGTATTGACTTATGAAGTTGCATAATGACCTTATAGATTAGGAGTTTTGATATTGATATTGTGCTCGTGAATGTCTACATACTATTATAGATTTGATCCTTAAATACTTAGACAACTCAGTAGCTGTAGCACAATATTGATGTCGCATCTGAGTCATTGATGTAGAACTTAGTTTCTACAAAATATGAATGATGCTGGCTAAGGGAAACAATTGGATTTGTTGGACAAACTCAATATGTTATTGTTGGATTTGGTACTTGGAGCGCCAATCCGGATAATGTATAGTACATTATATTTTATTATTTATTAATAAAATAACTACATTTTCATTTCAAACCTTATTAATGGTATTGTCATTATGCATATTAGATTGATGTATAAATATGCTAAGAATGACATCGAACTTAGAATAGTAATGTAGAAATATTCGACACAATGTGGTCCGACATTGGGATAAGTATTACTATTATAAACTATTTTTAAAGTGTATATATATATTATATATATATATATATATATATATATATATATATATATATATATATATATATTCCTAGTCATTGGTTTTGGAATACGGTCGAATTCCTATAACCTAAAAGACTAGCACATATCGTATATTAGAATTCGAGTTCCAATGGTTTAACCCGATGTACCATGAGCTTTGGAAGCTTGTATAGACATGTGGGTATTGGTTGGACCGAATACTAAATGACTCACAGGTGATTCCTAATAGTTTGAAGTACACACCACCGTCAATAGGAATCTCCTCGAGTCGAGTAGCATATGTGATCCTTTGACTATAGGATAACATTTATTTTGTGTGAGATCCTCCACACTTTGATGCCATGTATGTCAGAAACCTTTCATGGTGTGACCTCTAGATGTTTGTTAGGTGTAGACCGATGCACTCAGTAATCAAGTACGAGTCAAGATAGGATCCATCGGCCCATATGTGTACCATAAGCGGTTTAGGTATCCATGTGAGCAGGTCACAATTCTTAAGACTTTGGCCAAAGTCGATCACCTACGGTGGATCAGATCAGTTGTAAAGAATCATGGACATATCGAAATGAGATGTGCGTCTTTGGAAACTTGACAATGTATTCTATGTTTCCTGAGAAAAACTTGGATAGCCTACGATAGAAGGATTGTTAAACATATGTGATGACCTCGACTTGTATAGTTCAAAAAGGTCATTCGTGTTCTTCGTGAATTCAGAGGTGGCCGAATTGCGTAGATATTAGCTAGGCTTATATAACGAACGTGTCCGAACTTAGAGAGTCCCAATATGAAGTGTACTCGTTGAGTTCTTGGGTAGCCGATTAATTTTTGATAAAAGATAATATTTGATATTATAATTATCAACTAAGATAAACAAGTGTTATTGGCAACATTGATTATTTACTTTGACCTAATTGGATTAATTTAATAATTACACAAGGGCTTAATTGTAAACTCATAATTATCTCTACCATTTGAGGATATTATGGTAATTGTAAGTATGTAATAATAGGTGATTTTGGATTGATTTAATTGGATTAAATAAAAGTGGCAAACATTGAACTAATCCATTTCCTAATCCTTATCTTGATTTAATTGGATTAAATCAACGAGGTAGACCATGGAGATTAGTCACACCTAATTATACATATTTGGACAAATTAGATTAAGCCCACCTAAAAGTTGATTACAATTTTTATTAATTAAAAATTACCTAAGTTTTGTTATAAATATCAAACTTTAGGAAGGTTTTAATTAAGCAAAGCAAAAACTTGAGAAAGCTAAATACTAGCAAGTATTAGAGAAATTAGCCTAAGTTACTTAATTGTTTTAGAGAAGCTTTGTGAGGTCTCTACAACATTTCATCTAGGAGAAATCAAGATTGGATCTTGGGGTGAAGCTTGCTAGCATTGGAATCAAGATTGGACTTTGGAGTCAAGCTTACTAATCCTTGGAAGTTCTCCAAACATTTCAACAAAGAGAAATAGATTGGATCTTTGAATCAATCTTGCTAGGTAAGTTTGATATTCTCTAAAAGCTATATTTTGCATTAGTGAGACATATAATGTTGAATTATGTATTAGATACATAATGTTGAAATTAGGCTAATTAATTGTGTTAGCATGCTTTGGAAGCATAAACACAATATGCTTGTCATTGGGTCAAAATGTTTATGTTAGACATAGACAAAAAAAATTAGAATTTGGAACTTTAGATAATAGCTTAGAGTTAAGGCTACTATTTTAGAATCACTTGACCACCTTTGGGTGACCTATAATTGTTCACGAGTCACTTCATTGTGGAATTCTAATTTGGTTTGTATTTTGGATTCAAAATTTACGCAAGTACGTATTTAGAATAAATTTATATTTTTGTAAAAATATTTGATATTTTGAAAAACTTGATTTTTGTTCTATAATATGTATTGATGTTGGTTTTGATGTTAAAATTAATTTTGGGTATTTTGAAAATATTTAGGAAAAGTTAGAAGCAATTAGGGTTGAAAATCATATTGCCTTCAGCTCTATGTTTCCAGAGAGCTGAAGGGCTGAACATTTGAAATGAAATAAAAAAAATTGAGTGATTATCGGGCAGTATGCGCACTCAAACTTATTTCCTCTCGTTCTGGAGTTTCCAAACTCTGATTCAGTCCCGGTTTTTTCCTATACACTCGTAATGGAATATAGTATTTCATTACATATTTTAAAATTATACTCATGCTTGATATACATGGGTTAGACCCATTATTTTTACATACCATTCAAAATCCAATGGCGTAATGTATCGAGAAATCATTTTCACTCAAAACGGTGGATTGGTATGTGATGATAACCATCACTTATTTGCACATACCCTTGGGTATAAAATGGAGCATTCACTTGAGTGGGGAGGCATAGCTTTAGGAAACCCTTCGCTGATAAGAGCCTAAGACATACCCTTATAAGCCCACATAAAAGCTTGTAGTTGATTATCATATAGAAGTCTTCTTATTGCTTGTAATTAGGCCCTAGCCGTTTAAAGAAATTTAATCTCCTTATCGTGAGACAAAGAATTTCTCGGGCCTTTTCAATGGAACAAGTTCATGTTCCATGATAATTTGATTGAATGCTTTGAAATGTCAAGGGGCCACCAAGTATGAAAACCATATTCGACTTGGAATATTTAGTTATAATCCAAATATGCCAAGGCCTGGGTCTGATACTCACAATGGATTTCATTCAGAAATGGTATACCTTTTCTTTTCCATTTGGATATTCCCAAATATTTCCTAGCCCATCCACTATAACCGTGAATATTAAGGGTCCAATTTGTCATTTTTAAATAATTACACGATCCATATATTTGGCTTAGTCATTTTCTAAATTGGCGGCCTTTGTCTTTCAACGATGGAACAAAACTGAGGTAGTCAAGGTTTACCTTTAGCATAGGAGAGAACGAGTTTGGATACCCCCTATCCGTGCACGAGGTAAGACACACCTATGGAAAATATGAACTTACCACGTGTGTAGGAGAGATAAGGTTGGAAGGATATATGTTGCGTGAACTAACCTTGCATTTCATGAATCTCATGAATACATGCATCCATGCATCATACTAATAATTTATGAATAAAGCCATCATAGTGGAGCGTTGGGTTAGAGAGAAATGAATACTAGTAAAGAAGCTGATCATAAGGAGCACAAGAATAGCAAACAATGAAAGTTTCCGAATGAACCAACTTGAAAACACTGTAAATAATTTAGGGGAATAACTGCAGACCTTAATCAATGCCATGGCTAATTAGGCAGTAACCCAGCACCGAGGGAGAGACTAGTGGGAAGAGGCATGAAGAGCCCTAAACTAAGAAAGTTGAGGAGAATCCCACAGTATATGAAGAAGAGGACATGGCAGAATATGCCGCGGGAGGCTAGATCCCAAACCGAGGCTGAACTACAAAAGTGGAAGGAACAGATGGAGGCTGTGGCCCAAAAATGAAACGCAAGCACAAAGACTTACTGGATTATAATGCCATAGCATTTAAGAAGCATCTACCTACCCAGTTTAAGATGTATGAAATGATGAAGTTTAATGGGAATAAAGACTCAAAAGTGCATATCCAACAATTTGTATCTTTGATGAGTGCCGATGGGCTGTCTAAATGTCAAGTTTTAAAAATATTTGGGATATTATTAGAAGGAACACTAGTGGTAAGGTACCATAATCTGAAAAAGAATGTAAAGGATGATTGGAGAGACCCGACCGAAGATTTCTTTAGTCAGTACATCACAGACATTGAGATAGATGTGTCACTCCATGACTTGAAGAACACCAAAAAAATATAGACGAGAGCTTCAATTAGTATATGGACCGTTGGAGAAGCCAACTTCTGAAGATATAGACAAGACCCTAAAAAAATCAATTCAAAATGATAATCAATGGAACTAAGCCCTCCATATATAATAAGTTGAGGGGATGACCTCTATAATCTTAGATTTTCAAGAGCTAAAAGAGACTGTCATGGGCTTGGAAGAGGAGGAGGCAGAATATAAAAAGCTTTATAGACAATGATAATATAATAAGAACAATGGATGAGGCTCATAAAATAGGCATCAGAGGTGAATACCGTCTAGAAATGACACTTCTCCGACATGGGAAAACCGTTAGATCAAGTACTTAAAGAATTGACAAGGTAGGGTCTTTTGAAGCCGTTAGCCCAACAACAGAAACCGATGAATAAATATGGTAACCCAGCCTACTACTGTGCATTCCAATAAATCCCTGGTCATGAGACTGAAAGGCATGCTCGTATGAAATACGAGATCCAAGACTTGATTGACGCGGGAAAGATACCTAGTCCCGAGGGGTATCGCCCATAGGCACGGTTATTGCATTTGCATCTTTCATTTTCTAGTCATATAATGAATCTCTTTTCAGACATTCTATGATGATATAAATCTGATTATGTAAAATTGTATGTCTCCCGATAAGAATGAGCATGTCTAAATTTGGAAAGAAAAAACTTTATCTTTGGAATCATTAGCAGAATGTTATCCAAAAATTGCACACTAAACATACACTTAGAAAAGAAACACTTAGAAATAATTTATACTGGCACAATTTGCAGAGATGGTAAAACACTTAACATTCATTTGACCATTTTCCAAGGTTAAGACTAAAATGACACTATGTTAAGGAGATGATGCAAATAAAAAAAAGTGTGAAAAAAAAAGAGAAAAAATGTGAAAAGAAAAAGAGAAAAGATCCCATAAAAGAATCTACCATGTTGTTTGAAATGTTCAGTAACATAGAGTATCGTGAACCCTATGAATACTTTCGCGTCAAATGACAACTCAAATACTGAGTATGCAAAGAAACTTGAGTTGGTGAAGTTGTTGAGTAACCAGGGGCTCGCATCACAAATGTACAGTCTTTGCGTCAAAAGATAGTTTGACGACTTAATGAAACCAAGGATAAAGACAAACCCTACAAATTCTGAAATTCTTTTGATCCTTGACTAGGAGTTAGATTACCTTCACTAAGGAAAAGATAAAAAATAAACTAAAGTGCTAGTACTAGTCTACACTTACCGCCAGCATAAACCGATTCGGGCTACATGCAATTATTTATAAAAAAAATCACATACACACATGGAGAAGCTTTTGAAAGTGAAACCATAGTTGAAAATGAAGTTTGAATTTAGACAATAGTCATGCCTTGGAAAGAGGCAGGATTTCGAAAAAGAAAATTTTTGAGAACATACAAAGAGTCATTGCATGATGAAACAAGTTTGGATAGAAAAATCAATGATTAGGGGGAACCCCGAGGGACAACTTGAGTAGAAAATAAGATGAGGTCTGGTAGTACCTCTACAGAAGAAAACATCACGACCTTCTGCAGGCCGAGGAATGGGTAACCGGATAGAGATCATTTGCATATATGCATATATGCATACGTACATATAACATTTCTTTTGCAGAAATTTTGGACAAAGTAAGCCTCCAAGAAACGGAGCAAGAACATTCAGTTGAAGTCAAAAGGTGAGATTCCAAGACATTGAGCATCTGACAGTCAGAATGACAAGACATGGGGGCGAAGCCCGCCTGAACATAGTAACTTGGGGCGAGGCCCGCCTAAATGTAATAGTAAAGGGCGACGCCCATTGCGCAATTACATTTTAGAACGCCAATAATAGCAGCAAGTTTTGGAATGCTTTTAGGTAGGAAAATTTGAGTTTTGGAATGCCTATAATAGAAAAATATTTGGAGCAAAGAGAGGTTTTGGAATGCTTCGGACAACAAAAGAATTTTAGAAAAGGATCGCCCTGAAAGATGAAACAAGTCTATGAGTTTAAAACACCAATAGGTTTGGAACACTGACAGGTTTGGAAAACTGGATGGGTTTAGAACACTAATAGTTTTGTAATACCAGCAGGTTTAGAATACTGAACGGAGTTGGAACTCCAATAGGATTGGGACAATGAAGGACTTAGAACGTCAACGGCTTTGGAATGCCATAAAGATTGGAGATGGTCTTGGAACGCCAATGGATTTGGAACACCAATGAATTTATAATAGTGACAAATTTGGAATTAGAATTGGAAAGGACTTTGGAATGCCAATGGGATTCGAACACTGTTGGAATTAGAATGCCAAAGGAATCAGAACGCCGATAGATTCAGAATACAAATGGATTTGGAACACCAACAAATTTAGAAAGCATAATAGATTTAGAACACCACTGGACTTGAAACACTAAACGGATTTAGACCACTAATGAAGTTTGAAAGACTTGGAACGGGAATTCGAAGGCCAGACAGATTTGGAAAAGCTGGACAAATATGGAAATTGGAGTTGGAAATTTGGAACAAATTGGAAAAAGACATTTGGAATTGGAACTAGAAATGGATTTGGAACACCAATGAATTTGTAAATGAATTTGAACAATTACAAAATTGGAATTGAAATTGAGAATAGATTTGGCACACCGCCAGATTTGGAACACCAATAAAAACAAATGAACTCGGGAATGACGACATTGTAATATAGCCTCTCATAATTGAATGTATCGACAAACTCGAGGGCCCATCATCCCATAAACCAAATGAAACAAGAGATCTGAGTGTCTCTCATCTTACATACCGATGGAGTTGGAACGCCACTAGAATTATAATGATGAACATGTTTGGAACACCGGTTAGTGTTTGGAAAATTGGAAAAGGCTAGCACGCTAGGCGGATTTTGAGCGCCAATGTGCTTGGAAAGTTAAAGACATTTGGATTTTGGAATGCCAATGTAATTTGGATTTGGAACATCAATAATCACAATCGAATCATTAAACAACCTGAAGGGTTCATCAATCATGATAGCAGAGATCGAGGCATCTCTCAACTCTCACAAGCCACCGGGCCTGAGTGCCCATCTTCATCCTCACACCTATTGACACAATGGAGGACCCGCGAGTCTATTAACCATCAAACACCAACATAAATCAAGGCAAGTCTGATTACATTCGACAAGCTAGGTAAGTAAAAGTACATGCAAGACTTTGATAGACTTGCCACTGTCACACACTGCATAAGCCTACCAAAGTGGTGGCGACTGTAGACATCGTATTTTTACGCATAGTCCGATGACGAGTCACCTATGAGAACACTCATAAATGTATGAAAAATTTGTAAGGTTTAATGCTGGAAGGGAAAGGAAATCCAAAAAACCCAAAAGCCAAAGTTCTGGCCGAATGTCGTCTATGTCCAGCCAAGAACAAACAACCATGTCATTCTACAAGTCAGACCGGATATGTGTCGTGTTTCCAGTTTTACAGAAGAACGCGATCTCTTTCCTTCTTAACCAAATCCCATAAAACAATCGCTTCCTCTTTAAAAATAACTTTTATAATTATCTTTTGCTAAAATAAGAGTTTCCCTTATCAAATAAGACTTTCCTTATTAAATCGAGACCTAAACACTATAAAAGGGAAGCTTAAGTTTAATGGAGGTGATTTTTTTTTCTTAGAATCAGATTTTAGGGGAGCTTGGATGACTTGGAAGATACATAAATAGTAAATCTGATCCCATAGAAACCACCAGCAAAAGAATAAACCAGAGGCATTCTCAGAGCCAACAATACAAAAGATAAAGACCTGATGCTTTTCCTCTTTTGATCTGATGTCGTATATCCGGTCGGACATCATATATGTTCGACCAGACTTACATCTGTCACAAAGTAATTCCAACTGTAATTACTGGCTACATCCGACCGCGTATTTGCTTCCCTATAGTATACATGATGGAAACTCATACGTAAATTCCATAGCTGATTCCGAATGGACGATAGTGTGGTCTGCACTTGGAATATAATTCCATGTATAACTTGTAAACGGTTACGCGTGTCTTCTTTACTGCTTTCTCATTATTGTTACCATGTGATTATTCTGGTTGTTTTATCATTATCTTACCATCACCGTTATGTATGATTCTGCACCTTATGAATACTGATTTTAAGCATGTCATGACATATCCATGTTATTTATTGCGTGATTTTACATTCAAGGCATTTTGGTTTATGCAGTAAATCTGGCCAGACATCCATTATGTCTGGCTGGACAAACTATATATATATGGCCATATCCCAGATATGTCTGGCCGATTTTATTTTATACATTATCTATTCTATTATTATTTATTTCATGAATGTTTGGCAACTGTATGAAATATAAACTATCGTGTATGACTTCCTTGTGTTATAAGACATGTAGATTCTTTTTTGAACCTTGGTATTATACTGGCATCAGTAACGGACCATTCCAAACCCAAAAGAATTTAAGGTCGGACCTTGCGAGAGGTGTAGTGCGGCCTTAAATCATTCTCAGTGTCTCGTACTGGGTGGCGACTCCATTATTCTCCGATTAGTTCCCCTGTGATATTATTCGTACTCTATACGAGCTGCGAGCTTAGCAGTGTCATTGTCGTCGACGTCATAGGCATAATAGAAAATCATGTTTCGCTCCTACAACACCACCTAAGTTCTTGATTGCTTCGATGTTTAGAAAAATAAATCAGATATATTTATTTTTCTAAAGGTGCGTTTGGTAAAAAGTATTGTCAAAGAGTATACGTTAGCTTATAAGGTATGAAACAAATGCTAGAGTATAAGATACCATAAAAAAAAGGTGTAAATATCGATATAAATATGTCTTTGTTCTTTCGAGAGTTTCTTAAAAAAAAAAATATGAAGGCGCGTATAAATATTTAGTATTTTCATACATATCCGAATTTTGATGTTGTCCATTCAAAGTAGGCTCGGTTGCGATTCCGGTGAAGAGGTGTCCAATCTTAATCTAACGAGTGGTTGATAACACATTTAAGGCTCTATTTGATATTATGTTTTGATATGTGGTGAGATGAAAAAATTATATTTTGATCAAATCATGATTTTTTAAGTACTTATTTATTGATTAAAAAAAATTATAATTACTAATTGGATTTCTTTAAAAATTTAAGTTTTACAAAAAATAAATTTTTAATTTTTCCTCATCATCAAAATATTAAAAAAAATACACTGAAATTATTTTTTATCATAAAATAAAATTACATAATACCGTTTATAAATCACTATTTATTTACCACACTTTTTTAATCATAAACCAAATAGAGTCTAAATGTATTGATTGAAGAACTTAGCTGCTAGTCGAATCTTAATTTTTAATTGAAGCTAATCAAAACCCTATGGATAATATTTCATCAAACAAAGGTGTTATAAAGAACTAAAGAGCATATAAGAAGATCAATCGTGCAGATGATAAGAGAGCTTAAATATTGATTTCTTTAATTTATTTTTTTCCAAGTAGTTGCTTATAAACGTAGCAATCATATGAACATATTGCAAAATTTAAAAACTAATGTCGTATACTTAGAAATGGATTTTTTTTTTTAAACATAGAAAATTTTACCGTCAAATCATCCGATCAGGACTTAAATAAAACAAATAAAAATATGAATTTTAAGTAGCATCTTCTTCTTTTTTACTGGAGTTTTTGACACTACAAAAATTCTTTTTACACTCCTTTCTCAATTTATTTCCAAAAATACCGTCCTTTAAAAAATTTCAATTTTCTTTCTAAAATACTTTGAAACAACGGTATTCACCTCTAATCTGTGTGGCAATATAAATTATTATTTTTTTTGGAATATCGGGAAAACCACACGTCATATATACCGGATATATTGGACCCTGATATGAATATGTGGATAAACTGATACTATCTCAAACTATGTCAATATCAAACCATTAGATTGCGCCCGTAGCGCAATGCAAATTATCATCCACACATATATGTACTGAAACATAGATAAATTCAAAATGTGTTAAAAATGGATCTGTCCGTTTAGTTTTGGTACTAGAAGCAAAACTGGATATATATATTTTTTATTTTTGGGGAATGGAGGGTATTTTTGGAAAGAGACTCAAAAGAGTGTAAAAAGAATTTTTGTGGAGTGTGAAAAGATCGATTCCTTCTTTTTCGTCACCAGGCCTATTAGAAGCCCAAATAATTTGAGGACTATGGACCAATTGATTTGGATTCATGTTTAAGTCTCCTTCAGTTTAACGAAAAATTTTAGATACCAACGCCTATTCATTCAACAATATAATAATATATTTTTAAACATGCTAAAAAATAAATTATATTCAATATAATTATACATGTCATATATTTTGTTACTAGTAATTAGCCATAATATTGATTCAAAGCGGATAAAATTTGTTTTCACAAAAGTGTAGATACTGTTCATTTTAAAAAGGACAAACCAAATTTATCTCATTAACAAATCAAACTTTTAATTAATTTATTAGACATATTTAATAAATTTTAGATTGAAAATGACAATTGTCTCATCTTGTCCTTTAATGGCTCCATCACTATTTATTAATTAATGATACCACGTATGATTGGTAAGTAAAATGGGATGGACGGCCTTCCTGAGTGCTACCTCATATTTCTCATAATGAATAATGATATGTCGGATTGATATGCTTACGTCTTTTCGGCAGGACATACGGCGACTCTTCATGGCCTTAAAAGTCCTCTGTGAGTACGTTATTTTACCAAACTGATAATAATATATGAGAAAGAAAATATGTTTCGTCAAATCTAATTTAATCCCATTAAAATTCCTTTCAGTTAAAAATTTCTCTGACATTTTTTTGTCCCAAACCGACCTACATGTCCTTCTAACAAAATAATTACTTGCTTATGAAAGGGGCAACTTCATGTGGGACTCAGAGAGTACGAGAAAGTAGAACCGACTGCAGTGCACGGATTAACAAACAAATGCTATCACAAGTACTGCCCCCCATCCCCATTTTGGTCTTGTTTTGTTGCTTCTCTCCCTGATTGATTCACTTTTAGGGTATGTTTGTTGCAAAGTTCTTTCAGCTTTACTTTTAAATAAATTATTTATTAAACACTAATTAATTTACTTAACAGTGAGTGATTTCATTTCATACTAGTTGTGAATGAAAACTTACATTATTTTCCTTTTTATCTTATTTTCCAAATATAACAAATTTTTATTTGTTTAAACATTTTAGCTGCAAAAGTTAAGCTGACAAAATACTTAGTAACACTTACAATACATATATATGATCAGTTTTGTTTTGTTTTTGTTTTTTTTTATTAAATATTTATCAAATATAGAATATGTATATTAGATTCACTGAAAACCTTTTGTTGTGTTTTCCAGAAAGCATAACATTTGGATTCATAAACAGAAAATTTATCCTGTAGAACAGAAGAAAAGGGCTTGCATGAGATCATAGTTAATTAGGTATCATAACATAGCTAAAATAAAAATTTAAATAAAAAAAGGGAAAAAGAATTTGATATGTTTAAATTTTTCTAGATATTTATTGTGTTATATTGCTTTATACTGACGCATCGGGTTGGCGTTCGAATATTATTTCTGATCATTCAAATATTTTATTCAGGACTTCTCGTTTGAAACTCGTTCTTAGGCATTCAAATAGATTGCTTTCGAATAAAATCTCTGGTTGTTCGAATTTTCTATCAGAAGCTTTCTCGTTCGAAATTCGTTCTTTGGCATTCGAACGAAAAGCGTCACATTTGCGTTCCTGGAATGGGGTCACCGATTTCCAAAATTCAATTTTTAAGTCATCATTGTATTATTTCATTATCAGAAGATGTTTTGTCATTTAATTTACAAAATAGAAAGTTGAATTCCTTAGAGTTTGAATGGCTACTCTTCACATATATACATATACCTCTTGAGTCTACTGAAAATGATATATACAAAATTTATTCTTCTTCTCTTCCATGCATCACTTGGTTCACAACAAAAATAGTAATCTTTGATTGTATCGATTTAATCACAACAATCTCTTTTGTATCCTGAAAGCAATCTTTCATACAAATCCCTTTGTAATTTTGCAATTTCTAACCAAAGGGAGGGAACATTTATTGAAAAATAGTGATATAAGCATGTCTTGGAGAATCATTTTTTGTTGAGTTCCCCTCAAATATGTCTCAACAAGATATAATTTGTAAAACAAAATAGAAGCAAATCAGGGCTGACCCTAAGTTTGGGGGCTCTAAGTGGATTCCTAAAATATGGTTAATTATCAATAAATTTTTGGATAATAAATAAATTTGGGTGGTGATACTCTCACTCACAATCTCACTCACAATTTTACAAACCCCTCACTGTAGCTACAGTAATCTACAGTAAATCACTGTAGCTACAGTGAGAGGGTTTGTAAAATTGTGAGTGAGAGTATCATTTTTGAATAAATTTTAGGGTCTAACTAATCACAAGTGTAGACTGTCTCATACATGGCGATGTTGAATTAAATATTCTCTAATAATTTTGAAATTTAACCCACATTTTAAAGAGACAAATCTAATTTTAAACTTAGCTTAATCTTATTAATTCCTAAAAATATCCCACCTTAGCCTTATCATCTCTCTCATCTCCCCCACTGTGCAAAAATTTAGCCACCCCTGAAATTTAATCATGGCTCCGCCTGCCCCAAATGTGATTATGAGCTCTCTAGTTTCTTCATTAACATCTTTTCCTGCAAGATTTTTGTAGACATAACAAACTCACAAGGTAATAAAATTTAACCCTTGCCCACGTACAGGAACAAACTGATAACTTGAGCATGAGATTTGAGGAATTCTTGCACATTCATTCGGATAGTATCATTACTACAAGGCTTGGAACTAGAAAAATAGCAGGGACTAATAAGAAAGAAATACTTTTTTATTTGAAATGTGAATTACATCCATGGTTACTTTCTCTCAAAGCATAAGCTTTGATGAAAGAAACTAAACACAAAGGTACCTTAGGAAATTATCAGCGGTGAGAATTGGGAGAAGAAGAGGAAAGCCTGTCACTGTGCTCATGATCTTTCCCATGAATTCGAGTTGGAATGCTAAACCCAGCTGGCATGCCAAATATGGAATTAGAGTGTTGAATTTCATCCCAAGCTCGAACTGATTGCGAGAAACTGGACTGAAGGGGCCCCCTTTGAGAAAATGCAAATCCTGCTTGAGGTGACAGTGATGATGAGTTGAATAAAAACCCACCACCCCCTCTATTTTCCGTGTTTGTTTCATGGTTCCAGGCTAGCATTCGCTGAAAATTGGAGTCAAATCCCACCGGAGCTGATCCTGCAAAGAGGGTTTGATGATCTGCTGAAACTGTGTGACTGTGACTTGTATCTCCTCTTGGCTGTCCATGAATTAGTCCAGGGTCCTGGAATGTGTGAAGTGATAGGCCAAGATCTTCAGTTGGGTTTGTAGTTCTTGTGATTATATCAGCTGGATAATTCTGAAAATTGAGTGATGAGGTTGTGGTGCTTGTTGGGAAGAAAGATTTTATGGTATCAGCTATAGAATCCGTGTCCAAATGCTGCGGAGACATGAAAGATGAATCATTGTTTGTGTTATGAAGAGGATCACCCAATTGCCTATGGATCTGAAAGTTGTACCCAGATGACTCTGATTGCTCTTGTATTGCCATTTCACTAGGGCCCATATTAAGCTCTGCTTCCATTGCAGCATTGTTGTTGCTAGTACTATTTGGTTGCCATGGTGGTAACTCAGCAAGCTTGTCGATGGAAGACTTTGCTTGCTTGATAAGCCAATCTACAGCTTTGCTGGGTCGGTCACAGCCAAGCCGGTCTTGAACATCATAGAATTGAATTGCAGTGTGAGCTGACAAACGAACCCTTCGATCTCTAGGACCTTTTGATGTGCAAACCTTGCTATGACGGTCTTTACGCCCTGTTGATCGAACAATGTGACCTCCTTGGACTTGAACAATTTCCCCTTCAGTGCCTTTCATTCCCATTAATCTTACTCTACAATTTGGATTATCTGTTGTGGCTTGGTCCAGTGATGACTGTTTTTGCTGATGATTACTCTGGAAACCCAGATTCCTAGAGCTTCAGGTTTTGCTTTCTTGCAGTACTCGAAATCTTTGCTGCCTGTTGCTGTTGCTGTTGTTGTTGTTGTTGCTTGATGCTCTTCATGCTGCAACTGCTATGACCAGGAAAAGCTGGTACTTGCTGTTACTGCAAACCAACAGCTGATCCTAACAAAACTCTGACATTGCATGCCCCCAACACCACCACAAAATCCAAAATCCCAAACTGTAAATACATACAGTAACTTAGAAATCAGATTTAAAATACAACTCATAAAAATTAAAAGTTGTTAGTAATTGCTAACACATCTACTTCTCAATATATCTCAGCAAAGTAAATGAAACATGATAGTGGTAGGCTGCAGAAACAAAACTAGCAAGTACAACTTCAACTTTCTAACTGATGGTATCTACTAAAAGGGAAAATAAATAAATATGAAACTATAAACCTTTGGATTTGACACTCTATTGATTGATTATGTGAAATTATCACAAGTAGAAGCGAGGGGGTGAATGAAAAGGATTGGTATAATATAGTTAAGAAGGGAAAAAAAAATATATATCTTTACCCTTACCAGTTATGAGAGCTGTTGATGCTTCTGCAAATGGTGGCAGACTTTAGTCAGAGAAGAAATTGAAGATCTTTTGTCATCACCAGCCCCACAAGACACAAAAAGTAACACCAACTCACAAACTCAACTCTCATCTCTTAAACTTGTGACCTTTTTTTATTTTATTTTTTATTTCTTAAATTTACGAATTACTTTGTTATAACGATATTTTAGTCCATGTAATTTTAAAAATGAAATTAAACTTTAGTCCATATTGTTAAATATTTTTTGTTAAGTTTAAGTCATTTTTCATCATATTGTTCTCAAGGGGTGTGGCTTGGTGGCAAAAGATTTGAGATTTAGTTGTCAGTTCCTGAATCCGAGTTCAGGGAGTGCATTTCTTGTAAGAATCTGAAACAGTCAGAGTTTTTACTTGCTCCGCTTAAACCCGAGTTAGGTGATTTGGTGGCGGGGTTTCCATCATTTCTAAAAAAAAATAAAAATTCTATTAGTGTTAAATGACTTGAACATCCTAAAAATTATTAAAAATAATAAGAAATTATTTCAAAATTAGACAAAAATGAATTAATTAACAATTAATATTTAACAATAAAGTAGAAACTATAATATCGTTATGGTAATTTATAATGTGAATGACTCCCATTTTCCCTCAATTTATTCAAGGATCACTAAATGTTTAATGAGGATTGTTGGTGATGAGTTATGATTAGAGTCACGACTGAAAAGGAAATGACCCAAATGGCCAACTCTCACCCCACTTATTTTGAAGGCTTTGATAATAATATCTAACAGCCTTTATTTTTAATTTTAATTTTATTATTTTTTATTTTTTATTTTTTATTTTCTTGGGGCTTTCCTATCTGTATGTACTTTTGTAGTTTACACTATTCATTTAGATATGTGTGGTTACACTGAAAAGGAATGACAAGTCATCCTCTCATTTCCCTCCAACACATACACATTTTTCCATGAATCTTTTTCAACAACTTGCTGTGCTCCTACAATCATATACTTCCAAAATTCAGAAAAATAAAAATAAAATAATAATTAGCTTAAAGATAACAGTTTTCAATAATTAAATCCCATGATTCCTAATGACCGATCTGATGAGATGAACTCCTCTACACTTGACAAATGTGAATCAAAGCACAGATTAAAAACTAAATTAAATAAATGAAATTAAAATGAAAATTTCTGCCAGAGGAGAACTTCAAGGAAAATATTTTTTTTCCTAGCCGTGACATTTTAGTTACAATATCAACACTATTTTATTTATTAGGACATATTCATCGGATAAAATAACATCGCTTAAAGTTTAATTAATTTGTCGGCTGTGGGTTATTGCATCTAGCTAGCTAGCCCAGCCTCTCTCCAAATATTTAAGATTGGTATTTTTTTCCCTGTACTAAAAATTAAAGAAAGGTCTCCTACCCATAAATATTTAACAAGTAGCTAGGTTTCTACATATTTTTAAAATTTTCTCAAATTTAGTACGTAGGAATTTGGATTCTATGATCATTATTATAAATACATTTTTCTTTTTTGAAATCGTTGGAAATCTCACAATCAAATCACCCCTTCCGAACTTAAGCGGAGCAAGTAAAATCATCGACTGTCCCAAACTCTTACAAGAAACACACTCCCTGGATTCAAACCCAAAACCTAATGGCCAGATCCTAAACCCTATACCACCAACATTAGAGACATTATTATAAATACAAGCGCGTCATAAAATAATTAAGTATATCACTATACAAGAATAAGACTATTTAGCATCGCTGAATGGCAACGCTAATAGTCATGTCTAGCGATGTAAAAAAATTTAACGATGTTGAACGATGACGCAAAATTTTGACGCTAAAAATCTGACGTTACAGACTATTAGCGACGCCAATTTAGTGACGTAAAAGTCAAAATTAAGAAAATAATTAATATTCATTATAATTTTTAATAATTTATTCTTAATTTATAGTAACTTATTTTCTTAAATTCTAATATATTTATTTATAAATTATTATAAATAATAATATATTTATTAAAAAATAATCTAAAAAAGAATTATAACAAAAACATTTACTGATATTAAGCATAAAATTATAAAATTTATTACTTTAAACAAAAATAAAATGATAAATTACATATATGAAATATTTAAATATAAAATTTATATTCTTCATCTTCATATTCATCTTCTTCATTTTCATGTAAATTAATGTTCTACATCTTTTCTTCATCTTCATCTTCAATTTTTTCATCTTAACTTTCCTCATCTTCATCTTATTACAAAATAAAATAAAAAAATTAGATGTTAACATAAAACATAAAAATGAAACAATAAAACTAAGAAAAAATGAATAGGACAGAAAAATAGAGAGGATGAGTGCAATTGAAAGAAAACGAATGGTAAATAAAAAAATATAAATTTTAGCGTCGCCAAAATTTGGCGCCAATAAAGGTCTTCACTAAGCGGGAAAATTTGCTTTTAACTTTTAACGTCGATATTTTTGACTTTAAGCATCGCCATTGTCGATGCTAAAAGTCAAAATTTTAAATTAATTAATTCTTAAATGTAGGAAATATTTGGCCAAATTTTTAAAAAATTATATCCTTTAGCATCAGGAATTTATAGGTGACACCAAAAGTTAAAGGTTTTTAGTGTCACCAAAATTTTGTTGACGCTAAAAGCTAAAAAAAAAAATTATGATTTTTATTGACTTTTACCATCACTTTGAAGAAGCTAAAAGTTAAAGGTTTTTAGCGTCGCCGGAATTTTAGCAACTCTAAAAGTCAAAAAAAAAAAATTATGATTTTTATTGACTTTTTATAGTGTCGCCACTAAATTGGATGCAAAATTTGGTGACGCTAAAAGTAATTTTTGCGACGCCGTTTGTTACGACGCTAAAAAAGTTGGATGCTAAAGGTCTATTTCCTTGTAGTGTATCATAGGTCTAAATCTGTAACGATTTTATGAAAAATCCTCCGAGTTAGATAATATTTGATTGATATGTTTAAAGTAATATTTGATTGAGTTGGAATTGCTTAATTATTATTATATAATAGGTAAATTTCTCTTTAATCTATAGAGTTTGAGGTAAGTATTCCATTACTCTTGTTTTTATTTAAAAAAAAAAATACTTAGAATATCAATATCTTTAATTACTAGATGTTGGGTTTAAATTTAAATGGCAAATGTTGAAAAATAGAGAATAAAATAGATTTTAACATATAAATACGTATCTAACAGTAATTTTTTAGATAATTTTTAAATTAACTAATTGATTCAAAACTTAAGCACTAAAGAGTACTTACATTGTAATGTTGTATGTTTAGCATTTGGCAAGCCAATTAAGCCAGCTTTGTTAAATTCTATATGTGGGGTTGAGCATTCATTGATTAAATAATTTGCCTCCAAAGTAGCACCAACAAGTTACACTAACTCTCCCATTTTGATTAAACCAAGTTAGGAAAATTGATGATATTATATGATAAAGTTGTTTGATATAGATGCTTGTTAGATTTTTAAAATGATCACACTGTTCATCGCCTGAAAAGTTGTTTGCTCTCTCTCATTGGTAGAATATGATAAGAAAAATATCTCGTATTAGTAGATAGTGGTTTTTAAGATAATCATAAAAGTATTGGGTAATTTTTAATTTATGAGTTAGTTTTTGAATATAAATGAAGTATATGAATTTTTATATAAAAATCGACATGCACATATGTAAATGATGGGGAAATATCTTACACAAACTGAAAACAATTATAAATTAGACAACCCTAAATTTATGGATATATGGGTTTTTTCATACCATAAACTTTCAATACTTACAATATCAATATATTTTGTCACATCATATGCCCCTTTTTATGATCTTACTGATTTTGTTTCCCTTTTTCTTTCAAAATATCAAGCCAACTACCTTAATATTCCTATAACGTTACAAAAATATGTTTTAATGATAAAATAATATCAATATCTAACATCATTTTGTTATTAACAAGATATATATTATATATTATAATTATAACATGGTGGGTTATTAGATAAAAGTACTTATTTTAATGAAGTTATAATTTTTTTTTTTTAATTTTGGTATAAAATGCTATAAAAACATTAGCAGACACATCTCAAATTCAAAAACAAGCTAAAATATCATTTTTATTCTTAAGAATAAGTACATAAGCACCACTTGACTAACTAGGTAAGAGCTATCACATCTTTATACAACTTTTTGGTGATTTCCATAAATTAATTAGAGCAAGAGTGATATATAGATTGTAGCAAGTTGTAGGTGTGGTGTGGGTTATAGCATTATTGGAGAGAAATTAAATGATTTTTTTGACTCTTTTGACATTTCAATAAATAACCCAATTCTGATTTTTCATCTAACCATTCTCTATATTAGCTAAGCTATCCATTTTTGAACCTCCTACTTATGTTTTATTGTCAGTGTTGAATTTTGGTGAGCTCCGGTGAATGTAATTGTCTGATTCGGTCCACACGAATTTATTCTATGAAAAATCATTAATTGCGTAGGAAGTCTCTATGCCACGACTCGAATTGAGACACTTTGAATCATATAACAGGCTGGGAGTGTAAAATTAGTATCTTGAGGCTACAACAGCTTGATAATACCGAGTATGTACTATTAACATATATGACTCGAAGTATATAGGTTCGAGTCATGCTAAAAAGGCTTCCTACATAATTATTCATTTGACATGGAATAAACCCGTACAGGCCGGATATGGGAGGTCTTCGAAATCCACCAAAATCTACTAAATCCCAAAGTGGACAATATAACTTAGATAGGAGACGTAGAAATGAATACAAATTAGATTAGCATATTATAGCAGTTAGGTTATGTATTGTTTTCAGTTTCATTAATTAAAAGGAAAGAATTCAAAACATAGTGAGAATAATTCTTACATTCATAATATTTCTCATTTTTACCACTTAGGTCCCTAATTTTTTAGTTACTCATTACATCTTTGATGTTATAATTTTAAGGAAAATGGTATTTGTACAAAATAATCTCCAAAATTACGTGCTTTTGGATTTTAAGAAATTTTTTAGGAAAAGACGTAATTTTGGAGGTTATTTTGTCACTCTTTTATTCAAATATCACTCCTATTATTTCAATTTTTTCTTCATATGAACTCTATTTTAGTTTTTGATTCACTTTTTTATTTATTTTATCTACAAACTTGTATTTCAAGTCTTAGTCAATGTTTTACATGATGAGAGTTTTCTGAGGGGAAAATGAAGGAAACTTCAAATTATTTTAAAATTAAACGAAATTATCCTACATGAGATTTTTATTTATTAATTTGACTAGTTAAAACTAAATTAAAAGATATTTAAAAGATAAAAATTATTTTTATTTATTCATTTGAAATTACATCTATTTATTTGTGAAAATTACCATATAATAACAAATATATTTATGGCAAAATCCTCTATATGAGAGTTTCATTTAATTTTAAAATATTCTGAGATTTTTACTTAATTTAACTAAATATTAAGAGAGTTTTGCTCATTTTCCCCTATTTCTGATGTCTCAAATCACGTTTTATATAATATTATGTTATATATAGTTGAGGTTTCACATGAAAGGGTATATTAAAACTCGTTTATAATATTATTGTAAGACTCTTGCTTATCACATTAGCTTTTGTATCAAGTAGTTTCACTAATAATTTCATATTTGAGAAGTCTACAATATTAACTATAATAGTCATTAAGAGGCGTGGTTTGGTGGTGTAGGGTTTATGACATTACATTAAGGTCATGAATTCGAATTCAGGAAGTGCGTTTCTTGTAAAAGTGTGAGACAACCGAGAATTTTACCTGCTACGCTTAAGCTCGAAATAGGTGATCTGGCGATGAGGTTTCCAACGATTTAAAAAAAAAAAAACTATAGTAATGTATAATGCCCTCCACTCATCGACCCAAAATATGTCGACCTTCATTTCAAGTTTTCATGTATTTTTGGTAATATCTCATAGATTAGGGATTAAAAAAATATATATGATTATCTAACAGAGAATTTGCGAGAGTATTAGTTCGAGTCTCTACAAATTCAAAATATTTCATTATCTTATAAAATTATGAATATATAGGTTAGATTTATCTATACCTAGGCTATTCGAAAAGATTTTAGATATATATATATATATATATATAGAGAGATATAAAATTATGGAGAAGTTAAAGAGAGGGCAAAAAATTATTGCAGTGATTTTCACATATTCAAACTTGTGTCAGAAGCAATAGAATTGCGGTCCCTTAACGCAACAACTGAAAATTTACACCATTTGAGTAGGCTACTGGAGAAATAAACGTGTTTCATTCCTTTTCCCCTTTCCGTAAAGAAGATATAAATTAATTGACCGTGACTGTGTTCCATTACTCTTTTTACAGCTTTAAGGCATGCATGCCTGTGCTGTCAGGACCATTTATTTACAAGGTTTTATTTAAAACCCTAAAAAAAAAAAAAAAAAAAAAAATTAAGATGAACCAGGAAATAAACATGGTGCTATGTTAGCATTAAAAAGAAAAATAAAGTAGGATTTTTTTAGGTTCCTAATATTTCTTACTTTTACCAAATAGGTCATTATTTTCCTGTTGTTAAAATTATAATAGACAAATATAGTTTTATGATTTTTATTTTTTTACTATTATAATCTTACAGTTGTAATGTGTTTATTAATAGATAAGAACGTTTTTTTTTTGTTAAAAAATCTAATTAAATTCAAATATTAAAATTTAATATCATTTTATCATATTTTATAAATACGTTAATATATAACTAAACTTTCGTAGCAGTCGTAGGAAAAGGACAAAGGCATCAGTGGGACCTGGGGATTCAGAGATAGCAGGAAGCAGCAGCTGCTTTTTATATTATATGTTAAAAACGTGAAAGCAACCAATCGAGAGCTCGTGATCCAAGACGAAGCTGATGATGATAAATGAATTTTCAAATAAAATGTTAGTCCCATGCATGCATTGCACAAGCACAAGCACAAGCACAACTACTTTTAATTCTGTATTTCTCTTTCTTTGTTATGTGAGAAATATATTGAGAGATTGTTATGAAGCTGGCAATTTTTGAATTTCCAGTAGTTACGTAACTGCCAAGTTGTCATTATTGTTATAAAATGATATTTGTACGGAGGAGATATAAAACTAAAAGGGTGATAAAATCATTCATAATATTTTATTGGTGTTTTGTGATTAAATTTTATCACATTTTTATCTATTCTTTATACAAATATCTGTGCTCTTGTTTTTATTGTCTAGTTTATTATTTATGGCACATGGTGCCTTTATATAGATCTTTCATTAATTTATAAAATATATTTAATGAAATTTTTAACCCACAGGTCATTTAGCGGCTCTGCCATTGACTGCTTGATGCCCTAGTTTTCACATTTGGGGTCGGTTTGATCTGCAATGAAAATAACTATAGCCATGAAATAAAAATTGAAAGTGTTAGTTCCATGTGTATTTATAAAAAAAATTCAATTAAGTTGTAATGAGTCTTGAAAATTTCAGAGTAATTGGACAACATCGGATGAAAATATCAGAATAATGTTATTTTTTTTTGGACATTCTAGACGATTTAGAGCTCCGATTGATATGAGGTCAGAGTCATTAGAAAGTAGACTCGAAGACGATCCCGTACATATAAAGAACACATGATCTAGCTAAGGGACGAGAAAGTTACAAGCGTTTTAAGTTGCACCTCAAAACCAGTCCGCGACGTACGTTCGCGTTGCGTTCGTCTGAGCGTTCTAAAGCCCGGAGGCAGAAACTTTGCGTTTGAGGGGCGTTCAAACGCCTGTGCGTAAGTGGGTTATTTTGGAAGCATTTTAAGCCAATTTTACACAAGGAAAACCATACCTTTACCCTATATATTTAAACAAACACTTAACCACTTTACCTAGGTGAAGAAACACTATTTTGAAAGCCACCATATACTATGTTTTTTCCTTCTTGACAATCAACCTAAAAGACTTCATTGATTCCATTATTTTCTTTACTTTGGTAAGATTGTTCTTTGGTAACCATCAGCACAAAATCATAACCTTAACCCAATTTCCTAAGTCTTTAGAGTTCTAAATGAGGAAGATCAGTAGTCAGAGTTATGGCGTTGCGAGTTCGCAGTGTTGATCCACTCAGAGACTTCAGAGGTTCCGAAGAAGGCCGCTTGGTGCGGACTCGGGGAGTTCTTCGAGTTATTACAGTTTAAAGGTATTCGAGTTGGTGAAGTTGTCATCATAGGTCCTATACCGACGCTGTAAATTTTCTCGATTATAGTGGATTTGGTTGGTAGCCTATATACCCGAAATGATTTTTTACTCGTGAGAGTTTTCCAGTTCGTCAACAAAATCTGGTGTTGATTTTTCTTACTGCTTTAATATATTGTTTTGATTCACATTGTCTAGACTTAAGGGTGCATATTCTTAATCCATAAAAATAATAATTAGGACATGTCTTAAATTATATTGTATAATTCCGCATAAGATTAGAAACTTAGGATAAAATCGAATTTTCAGAAAGTATTTAGTCATTTTAATTTTTATAAAAATAATAAAGATGATGAGATAAAAACATATTGCAACCATTAACTTTATAAGCTGGCTAGCACGAGCAAATTCTAGAATGAGATGCATGCGCCAAACTCATGCTCTCTCTCTAGATCTTATCCTTTTATTATTATTATTTTTTTTAGTACTGACATTTCTATATCATCAAAAGTCTATTGTATATACAATAAGAAATATAGTAGAATGTAATCTAAATTATTATTATTATTTTTACTACTAGAAAGAAGGAATAAATGATACTTTTTATTATTAAAAAATTATGTCATGAAATATATTATAAATTTATGATATTTTTTTGGTCATAAAACGACTTCAGATATAATCATTAAATTATTACACACACAGATTGAAAATTCGAATTTGCCCTAAGGTTCCGACCCTATGCGAAATTAAATACAATAAATTAAAACAAGTCCTAATTATTGTTACCATGTATTAATAAAATTATCAATCATCCTTAAGTCTAACAATTATGAATCAATGCAAAAATAACAATGAAGAAAATAAGATCAACACAATAATTTTATTGACGAAGTGGAAAACTCGTAC